>SMLS01074678.1:0-13285 GCA_004785975.1 Popillia japonica | reverse complement strand
CAAGCTATCGAAAAAATTTTAGCACCTTTTTTGTAGAGCATGAAATTTTCTACACTAAAGTCCCAGAGAACACAATTCTATGTTCTGGTCTGTAAGTTATACTATTTACAAAGGTGTGATCAGTGCTGATTTTACCTCTGTTTGCTTCTGCTTAGTCTAGCATTGCTCACGCATCCCAATTAAAATATTTCGTTACCTGTATATGCATAGATATACTAACTTTCAAACTCTTAATGTGACTGTGTGTACTAACATGTAAACACAATAATGTACATAATTAAACTATGTGATTGTACTAACATGGTTTAATTAAGTACATTATAAGCTAAACACTAAAGACAAGAGAGATCACTAAAAGTCAAACTTTTACCGAAATTTTCCATATATGTAGATACATGTTAGTTAAATAATTAAGAACTAAAAATTGACAATTATAAATTATACAAAAAAGGGAAACCGGGAGAGCAGTTTAAACTACTAGATAATTTGAGTTTAATTAATAATTCTAGATAGTATGCATTAAGTGCAATAAAAACTTGATAAACAATAACATTACAGAACGTTTAAAAACTTCTAATTAAATAGAATATATACATATACACTTTCATTTTACACGAAATTCTAAAAAAAAAACAATTTTAACATTACAGAGAAATTAAATTGCAGAAAAGTCTACTGTAGTTGCTAAATAAAATATACCAGCTACAGATAATAGAAAATGCACGTTTACTCTCACATCTCTGCAACACGTGTGTAACCTCAGTTTACACATGACATCATTAGCGCTGCTTATAAGCTTTTTTATAACGTTACAAGTTATGATGTTATATGTATATGTATAGAAACATCCATATGAGAATACATTTTTGTTTTCGGCAGTTATCTGCAGAACAGTGTTTTAGTCAATCACTCATAAACCGATAGGACTTACTGCAATCACTCACTATTTCCGTTCTTTTAGAAGATCGTAATCCCGTTTTAACAAAAATATAATAGAATATCTTAGTAAATGCATATACAACAGGTCTCACTACGCTTAAGTACAGTTTAGTCAATAATAACAAGTAGTATACGATGAAGAACCATAAAAGAATGAAAACGGAATAATAGATTATTTCCTACGATATGCTAAGTATTGGAAATACGTAAAAATGTAAAAGTATTAAGAAAAGGATACGTTAGTAGCAATTCAATAGATATTAAAAATTAAAATAACCATACGACAACCAAAGGAAGACACAATATAAAGATAATTCTAAGCTCAAAGAAAAGCTGAAAGCAATTATACAAATTTAAAGTACTACGAAGCTGTTAGAAAAACTTGCCGGTGAATGCACTTTTATCAGGATGTCCTAACTTAGCAAAATGGTGGCTATTTTTCAACAACGGAGACCTTGGACTATTACCATCTACAACAGCTCAGGAAAGCTGAAAATCCAATCTACCGTTTATGACAAGAAGATCTAGCGATGCCCGAACACCTTTTGTGTGAATGTGTTGCTGTCAGTTGTACTCGATATTAACACTTTAGTAGACCGTTTCTAACGCCTATTGGAATCCAGAATGAACATCCTAGATTAATTTTAAGCTTGATTAAAGGCTTCCAACTCTAACCTCCACGCCGAGAAAGGCAATGTTACAATAAAACTATGTACGTCGCGGAAAATATTAGCAGAAGTAATCGTTCGTGCAGCAAAAGAAAGTTACGAACAAAAATATAAAACAGGAAGTTAAACCAAAAACGATATAGTTTCTGTTTAATTCTCAGGAGCCACCAACATTTCTTTATGCGTAGGTACATATGTACCTGTTAAATATTTTTTAACCAAGTGTAAGTTTAGTTAGTTCACATACTCATGCTATGTACATTTTAGGTAAAGTAAATGTATATTGGATAATCTTGCCAAATAAAAAAATGAATGAGACATATGTATAAACAGGTCTGTCCTGATAGACTTACTATAAACTTGCAGATCAAAGGATTCATCGAAAAGCCGCGCCATTTGACACACCGATTTGCCTTGCTCTATCAACATTGTTGAAAGCATGATGTTTATCTAATCCTCTTTCATTCCGATTTCCTTGCAATTTTGTGCATTCTTTCAACATTTTTGTACACACTCTTGGGCTCTATTGTAGTGTATGCAGTCTGTAGCTGTGTGTGTTCCTCGTGTGTTTCTAAACGATCCTCAAAAGATCTGTTAATTTTCATTACTCAAAATTACATTCGACCATGTGTCTAAATGAGATACATTGAACTTCAGCAATAGTAAGCAACTACATATGTATGTAAGTATATATACATACAGCACAACGGACTTTGAAATATCTGAAGCAACAATTCTTTCCTAAAAAGGCAGTAAAAAAAGTTCTTTAAATATTTTTAATATAATACACAGTTCCTCAGTTAAAGTTTTTCGCTAATTACATGCAGCATTTGTTAAAAATCACACATACTTACGTTGTGATCTAATATTGCTCATGAATATTCTGTTATAGAAGAATAAGGAGTACGATGTAGTAAGTCCTACATCTCGCTGCCCTAATTCAATAGTGAGATATCTTTAAAGAACACACTTTTTCAGTACGACCACTTAAAGTTTTTGTTTGACAATATTAATTTACTCGATAATATAATCAGATATTTACATCAATATTTTACCACCACACTACATGTAAGTTAGGACTTGGTTAAGTTAAATGCATTATTATTGTAATTATTGTAAATATGTATACATGTACCAGTATTGCACGGGAATATCTTAAAATGTTCCATTATTGCATTCAATCAAGTAATACATTTTAAAATTACATTAGTGAGACACGATGTTTCCAATACCCATTTTATATATTTCATAATATCACACTATTGCAATGCACGTGCCACATTATTTACTACCTTTGGTCAAGATATCTTCAATTTTGAATTTTTTTAAGATATCTCACTATTGAGTTAGAGCAGCGATATGTTCTATAATACTCGTATATCTAAAAAATTATAGCGTTTGCTACAGTATTTGCATGCAATCATTAAAATATACGAATATATATATACACATATAATTATTTATTTAACACCAACATTACCTAGAGATGAATTTTTATTATTTATAAAACGAATAAGAAAAAAATGTATACTAATTGTGGGAAAATGCAAAAATATGAGTACGAGATGCTAGGCTATTACTATATTTTTTCCATATTCATATATCCGGTTAGTAGAAATATTGAAACTTCCTTTATAACACCCAATTACTTGATGGAGATAGCAGACCTTGCATGGAAGATTACGTACTCCACGAAAAGTGAAACTAATGTCATGAATCGCTAGGATCTTTCTCGTTCACATTGCTATCGCGGTTCTACGTCCGTTCTTGAACTTGGTTAGTTTATAAATACATTTTCCATATACGTGTTAAATGAGATTTAGTTTTTTTCTATATAAACATGTATACTTACTTTCTCAAACTAGAAAAGTAATCCATGTTGGAAAATTATTTTTCAATTATAAAAGAACAATTTAATTCAGTGTTAGTAGAATTTTAGCAGTAATAATTTTACGCTTTATTAAGCTACTAGATTAATTAATATTTCCATTAGACCATTATTATTACATACAATTAAGAGCACTAAATTGGTATTCCTAATCTGTACACGTAAACATAAAATAGTAAATATGTAGTAAATGAGAAAAGATAATCATAAAATTGAAACCCATAATTTATTTTAGCCATTAAAGTTGAATAGATTTTATAATGGTAGCAAACTGTGCGAAAAAATCTATTCAATAATGCAAATAAACTAACAATTTTGTTTCGCTGTTTGCATATTTTAATAACATAACAAACTGTAGCGATATACATACATATGTACAATCGCAAACGGTGGTTATTATTTAACTCTATATATATATATACATATTGATTAAGGTCTCTTTGGAAGCTGTCTGTAAAGTTTGTTTTTATTCAATAATGAAGTGGAACTCTCACACGGTGCAACCTGATTATGTCATTGAACTTTAAAGGTGTAATTCGAAAGTTTTATGCCAGACGCATGCCGCTGCTTATCTTTACAGTTGTATTGCAAGGTTACAAAATAAATATTTGAATACTATTTGAAGTATGTTGGAATTTTTGGAAGCAACTTCATCATTTTTATTAGTGACTAAGAGAAAATTGTATGGTGGTTTAGAACAAATTTTTATCGTTTAAAATTTAAATTGATTTTAAATTAGCATTCATTAACGTTACAATAACATTCATCTGCATAAGTTATATGCTGTATTTTTCTAGTCAAAGAGAAGAATGTTTACAACCTGCACAAGCATAGTCCAGATCCAGTGATAAAACTGTCAATGTTAGAAACAATAAATAGTGCTTTGTAAACCAACTCTGTAACCACTACTCACTTATAGACGACTTTTATACCTCTGTTCAAACTAATTTCCGACCGTATTTTTTTTAGTTGTTAGCCAAGTACATACTTCTAAAGAATGTTTTTACCGTACCATATTGAGTTACAATGACCTCCTTCTCCAAGGGCTTTCTGCGCGTAAAGATGCCATTTGCTTTAGTGCCCAAGCATCGAATTTGTTAGTATATTTAGTAATTTTATAAATATTCTTTTATTATGTATGTATCTATTTAGTTTAATTTTTTATAACACAATTATCGCATGGAAATCTAAATAGTTTTGCTATCTGCCCTGTTGGTTTAATATTTTAGAAAAAACAGGATACGTTCAAGATCTACTCAATTATACACAAAATATAAAAATTTTCGGTTTTTAATTTTTACTTTGTATACTGTATGAAAATTTTGCAATTTTCTAAAACAGGACTATTTTACACAGTACATAATTTAATATTTCTGTTTCACTTTTTAATGGCATGACTATATAACCCATTGCTGAATTTGTCTTTAATTTAATTTAAGTTATAATTTGCTCCATTTTTTCAAGTATACCAACAAAAATAAATCTAGATACCTACCTACAATATGCGTGCTAGCCATATGACAACTTTTTTTTACTTTCAATCAATTTCCTCACATATAATTAGGGGAATCAAAATTGGTCATAAATACCCATATATTATCTACTCATACTTATGAGATGCCAACCCAGGCACCAACCTACATTGCGTTGTCTACTCCCGTAATTCTCGCTTCATATAAGGGTTTCCAACGGTCCAGTGATGTTCATTGTTTCTAGTGAAGAGTTATAGAAAAACTACTATATTGTGTATTGTATTGTGTTATATCGTTGAAATCATAAGAAAGTAAGCTATTTGAAGATAATACTTCTTATACAAAAATGAACTTGAATAGGGTTTAACGTTTCCAAAACAAATGTTCGCTATAGGTGTTGTGCCGTCTTATAACTATTTCTTTGGTTAGCGTACCATAATGAATTGGAAACAATTTTTGCAAAAATATTTTAAATAATTATTACAAAATCATACTATTTAATAATAATTAGATATGTACTACGTAATACGCCAATGTCAATATCCATTAACAACAAGCCGCTATTTTACAAGCTAACCGCAATTTACTATTAATTTTATTCATATATACAGGGTGTCAGCGATATACAAAGCATGCTTTTAAGGGATGATAGCTACAACGATTTAGAAACAAAAACACACCTTGGGTCTATCTGTAAGCGTAAACGAGAAAAAAAATTATTTCTAAAAAACCTTATTTGGTCAAACTGTACAAGAAAACTCATCCATATTGCTTCTTAAATAACCAAAAAATCATGTCAAAAATTTAGGGTTGAAAATAACTGAAAACAACGATGAAAACGAATTATTTCATACTTTGAAATTGAAGCATGGTGTCATTTCTCTTCCATCACACTGTACTCGTATTCAATAGAATGGCAGATGTAAGCCAAACATCATCTGTTTATACGACCTTGAACTTGTATCGTACGAAGTCAATGGCCATACGTTTTAAAATAAACGTACCTTTGCGTTTTTTTTAATAATGTTATGACAATAAAATCGATGTTATGTTGAAGTTAGAGTGAAAAGGGCGTATTTAATAGCAGCCTCCGATCGGTAAATGAAAATTTAAGTTGAGGGAAAGTCACATTGAATGGAAAAAATATAATTACTGCAATTATGTTATGGCGCTGTAAGCTCTTTCGTAAAGGCTACTACAAAATTGAGTTCTTTTCTTTTATTTGTGATAAATTGGTGGTCCTAAAAAGGACTTTTTTGAGAGACAGGAGAAAATGTATTACAGGAAAGGCTCGATGTGCTGCAACACACGCCGGTAATCGTCGAGTAAATCTTGCACGGATCAGCTGTCGGTGTACAGTATGCAATAGATGCAGATAGACCCAAGGTGTATTATATGTTTTGGTTCTAAATCGTTGTAGCTATCATCCCTTGAAAGCATGCTTTGTATTTCGCGGACAGCCTGTATAATACCAGCCAAAGTAATATTTAATTGCATGGTCATCATTCTTTACTAATGATGCATAACGTTAGGGTATTGATATTATATGTATTTATTATATAAGATTACCTGTTACCTGAGGAACTAACAATTCACAAATAAAGTTAATCGTAAACGAATAATCAAAAGTGTAAACAAATATTTATAAAACCTAGTATTACCGTAATGCCACGACTTTCTGAAAGCCTTGATACAAATTGTACAGAAAATCAATACATAATGTAAAGATCTACGTTATACGTTGCTCGATCGGGCATTTTATTCCCTATTAAATATGTATAATTATTCCGCTAGTGCCTGACTGATAATTATTTTTACATGTCAATTAACCTTTATTGTGCAATGCAGATTTTTTTCGAATACAAGTTTTTCTCATTTTTAAGTTAATTTAGAATAGATATTTTTCACTATCTATAAATGTAGTGGAGATGAGATCTATAAAGCGCTCTAATAATAGAGTCGTAATAATAGATACATCATAATTTCTCCATTTACGTTTCTAAACTAAACACTTTTCTATTTTTAAACGGATATCTACTATCGGGGTATTTATGTAACAAATTTTTAAAGAGAAAAAGATCGATAACATTACGGAAGCATTGAAATTAAACAGCAATACTTTTAAGAGGAGATATGTAGGCTGTACACATAAGTGATGGATATATTTAGCGTTCTAGTATACAACATTAAAATAAACAGAATAGAAATAGCGCAATTGACATCACCACCGAGTTATACTCTAGGCCGAAATCTTAGTTACCTAACGTATTGAAGCAAATAGTCAAATTATAAATACCGTAGCGGATTGGTAGTTGTCTGCATCCAATGTCACAATTAAAGCCAAACAGTCGGCACCAATCGACAAAGGAGAAAAGGGCAACAACAAATTGCTACAGTATTTCAGTTTAACAACTGTTTGAGGAAGTCACACGGGGCGCACAGACACGAAGACCGGAAAGACGAGCTTCCGTACGCGTACGTGAAGACTTAGGTAAACAACGTGAGACTTGAGCGCGAATTGATGGTGTGGATATGTTGATGACCAGCACCGTGCTACAGCAAAAGAACGTGGTATGGGGGTCGAGATAACCTTTCACGAATGATGCGAAGCATACGCATATAGAAAGATGGTGGTATTATACGAAAAGCACAGTTATATAGTAAACATTATAGCAACTAGTTGGTAGTTATAAGAGATTATATGATAATACTAGTTAAATGCGTATTATTATGCTATGGCTAGATAGTGCTTAACCTCAATTCATTTAAGTACGTAAATAAGTAATGATGAAGCTATGCTAATTATATACGAATACAAGCACACATAACATAACGTGTTTAAAAACGAGAGGAACTAGCTATTAACATACTTTTAAACAATTCGAAAAAGAATACGCATAGTAATTTACTTTATATTCGTAGTAACTATGAAAATTAGAGCTGCAATATTAGGCCTCCAAATATTACATGATTGCATAGGCGAATGATATACATAGTTAATACATCTACATACCCCCACATACATAAAATATGTACATAGAAGAAAAACAGAAAAATCAGTAAAAAAAACTATTCACTTATTTTATTATTTGGTCGGTATTAGAAATAATTTAAATACCTAATCTTTAATGTGTTTTCTCATTTCCAGGACTTATTAGACATAAAGTATATAACAACTTCTTTATTTCAAAATATTACAATCTCCAAAATATCTGTTATGACCCAATAATCCAAATACGCAACAAATAAACAAAAAGTAAAAACCTAGCCAAATCTTAAGTTCGTGAGATTTTTAGAACAAAAGTTACTCTGTGAGCCAAAGAAAACAACAAATGCTTTCAAATAAAATGCTAAAGCAATAATAAAAAAATACGGTCACATACAAATTTTAAACAATAAATTGTACTTGGGTTATGGAGTACTATATGGAGTAATATTCTGCTAGTTTGGCAAATTTAAAAAACTAGTATTTCCTGCGTTATTGCATTAAAACAATATTGTTTTCCATTAAACAATATACTTTTGCAAATATTTCTAGGTGAATAGCATATAAGCCTATGCCGTGTGAACGCCTGCGAGCGGTCGATACCTAACCTGTGTACGCTATAACTTGCTGCATATTAGTTCAGAAATACATTAGATTTTCTATCCAGCGGACAATTACGGGCAAGAAATTCAAGTCTAGCTAGGCAGAGTGCGGGTGAAATAAACACACAATGCTTGTCGCATACTCGCATGCGTATTTCAGTTGAATTCATACGCACTAGCGTTCACTCCTTCACACACTGAACGCTTCTTGATTTTTTCGCTTTCTTCTCTACCCGTGTAATCAGTTTTGTATTATATTTATTATTTTCTGTTGTAACGGTTGATAAGAAGCGATAAATAAAGGCCATTTATCATTATTATTTCTCAATAACGCGCGTTCTGAGTGGTAACTGTCGTTTTAAAAATGGAATATTATACGTTTGAGCAGAAACTGTTTACGGCAAAACAACTTTACGGTGGAATTATGCGTAAATAGAGGTTGATGTTAGTTAGATAGATCGCTCGTTCGATAGGAAGGCTAATGTAGCGCTAAACTAACAATAAGAGGCAGCAAGCTGTTTTTGCCAATACAATTGTACAGTATAATATAGCGTACACAGGTTAAGTAGCTATCTTGGGATCTCCCTACTCCGAGCGGGTGTTCGTTGCACAAAAAAGAGCCTTAAGAGTGATATTTAATTTAAAACCCACGGAATACTGTCGAAACATCTTCAAGGACCATCAACTATTAACGTTCTACGACATATACATTTTGGAAGATTTATCTTTCACCCATAAATATTACACTAATTTCAATAAGGCTAGCCATAATACATACATTCAACACAAGACAACAGTACTACCTACTTCCTCCAAAGCACACCACTGCTATGTATCAGAACAATCTACAATATAGGGGCTGCACCCTATACAACAAACTGCCTCTAAATATCAGAAATATTAGCAATCATTATATATTTAGAAAGAATGTTAAAAGTTACTTACTTCAATTGAACTATTATACCCTAAAAGACTACCTAGATACTAAGTAAAATTGTTGTTCTTTGACGTTTTCAAGTGCATATGTACGTATACTTACATTAGTTTCTTTTTTCGTGTATGTGTGTGTATGTATTCTTTTTTGAAATAAACTCTATTATTATTATTATCGACCGCTCGCAGGCGTTCACATGGTATATAACTATATTAGTAAAGCTCATTTGGAATAAGCATAGTCAAACGTGTCTTGTCGAAAAGTCAACTATTTAAAAAAAAATGATTTTTTCCGCATTAATCTTGAAGTCTACTCTTACTTTTGTTCTTAACTCAAAACGCATTAACACACGTTATGTCGCCAAAATTATATTAAATATTTCGAGAAAATAAAAATAGAAAATAGAGCTAAAGTGTTCATTTGTGAGGGCACGTTTAAAACTTTAAGTTACTGTGCATGCATTTTAAAATTTGCATAACACATACAATACTCCTCTGTTGTTTGTGGACATGTCTCACAAGTGAACGGAGTGGGGAGTCTACGCTTGACTGACCTGTTGGAAAGGAGACAACCTCAATAAAAGCCTAAATCCCTAATTTGGAGTGAGCTAGGCTGAAGGAATGCGTAACAGAATAGAAAATCAATCAAGCTCGGACACAGTGCGACCTCTGAGGATTACTAGCCCTCCAGTAGTAATGTGGGGTTCTGCTAGTGATCATGACTTTTCCTCAACCACACGAGCAACCGTACTTCGAGGCTTTTAAGTTCTTCAATGAACTAAGGACTAGGATGGCTGTCCTACCAAGCCAAAAGAACCTTGCATCGACCTAGGACAAACAGCTAGGGTCAGGAGACGAGGCATATGGACAAAAAGTTCCCAAATCAAAACTTGGAAGACCGGCACATAAACGCTTCAAATTGCGTACTATACAAGGGCTGAATCCATAAGAGATGCGCAATTTAGCGCACAAGGGAGTAAGGAGGAAGATAGCTGACGAGTCTGACACACCTCGACCACAAAACGTTGTCGGCTACTGTTCGAATAGCGGAAGGGATTTCAATTACACAGTCCTAGACAATATACAAGACAAGAATTGAAAACTAAATGTAAAGCTAACAAAACCATTCAACTCACTTTATCAACTGTGCTTATGTATTTTGAACACCTCAAATCCAGTGGTTTCCGAATTAGCTACAAGTTTGCTATGGTTGAACTGAGGCCAGGGAGTAGTAAACCAAACATATCTCTAATAGCACCAGCCCTAGGAAGAACTGACAGTCTACAGCAACTGTTTATCTGCATATTCGAATAAAATCAATCACTAGAAATTTTAAGAAATCGGAGTCACTTTTGGATTACGAAAATTTAATACGTAGCTACATATATGTACTTTATTGTTTCAATTTTTCTTCTAAGATCAACATCTTGAATATTAAAACATTATGACAATTATACAAAAGGACTAAAAACATTTTTGAATAACCATCAAACATTTAAAGGGTATTGACAGGCCTAGATTCAAACGAAAAATATTTATAGATCTAGATCTTCAATACAAACAAGATATAAAAGAATTAGACTACATTTATTTTAGTTATGCCTCGAAAAATACACCTAACCGAAAACTCCCGGCGTATACACATGTGACGGAAACACTTTTATTTAATTGATCTTGACATAAATAGATAAGAAATGTTTATGCGGTTTAAGCTTTATTTTTAGCTAAACTTTCATTCACTGCAAATATGACACATAAAATTTATCATTCTCAAGCAGATAGAATCCACAATACTTTTTAATGTAAAATTATATATAACAACAGTAAAGTTACTTTTTGCGGAGCTCACCTTTGTAAATAATATAATTTGCAAACCATAACAGATAGAATAGTACTCCTCCCCATCTTTTTCTAGAAAATTTCATGCTCTGGAAAAAGTCTTACAATTTTTTTGATAGTTTGCACCGTTAAAGTTACGTTCGCAAAACTAACGTTTTCCTGATATTTTTGCTTCCTTTGCACACAGCCTCAACGGCGCAAGCTATCAAAACATTTGTAAGACTTTTAGAGAGCATGAAATTTTCAAAGAACACTATCCTATCTGTTATGGTCTTCAAATTACACTATTTAGAAAGGTGTCATAAGTGCTGAGTTTAGCTTTGTTTGCATAGTCTAGTATTGCTCACGCATACTAATTAAATATTTCGTTACCTATATACTATCATTAGGAAATAAAAGCCAGTAAGAAATTCATTGCTGTAACTAATTACGTTTTGTACAAACACAGGTATGGTGTCAATAATTACATTAAGTTGCTAGTATTCATTTAGTAGCTAATATCAATATATTATAAAATTGTACTTAGAGAAAATTGCATATACACTCCTCCACTCCGCGGAGTCGATTCTACCACGTGGTCGACTTCCCCTTAAGGTACTGTGTCCCGAACAATCTATAATGCGTGCCGAAGAGATTGTAGCGTTTATGGAGAATGCAATGAGTTTCTCTGTCTTCTCCCCATAATGTCCATGCTCGACCCATCGAGCATGTTTAAAAGATCCGGAACGCATTCATTCATTACATTAATGTCTGCAAAATGATCTATAGATCGTTTTGCAATATGGGAACGTTATTATCTTGCTGGAAAAGTGGGTCTTTCAATTGCCGAAAAAAGGGAGCAATATGGGGACTTATTACTTACTACTACGCCACTCTACGTTCCAGTAAAGCTTGAAACGTTGCTGTCGATGTTGAGCCGTTAGTACTAACACAAGATGTGGGCCATTTGAATGCAAGCCAAATGCTCTGATTCAGCTGTAAACCGTTTGAAGTGTTATGGAGCGACCTTCATTAGGTAGCCATTGATCGGCAGTTAATCTACTACTAGAGACTCACACGCAAAAACTATAAATACCCAACAACATCCCACAAGATACAAGATCATCAAAAAATACTGAAGTAACCGACAGATAAGCCATTACGGCTTGATCAACTTTTCTGAAATATTAATCAATTGTCGCCTTATAGTAGTTAAACGTTTCGGCCATGTTTGGTAAAAAACTTCCTGTCCCTTCTTGGTGTTGCAATTTATATGTCACAGAGTATAAATATAAGAAATAATCCGCCTTATGAAGTAAATGTATATTTGTTTGTGCCATCGAAAGTGATAAGGATGTCCAAAACAACAATGTACATTTTTGAGCATTCCGTATTGTAATTGAGTATGCATAAATACTGCAGTTCAAGCTATTCAAAACTTGAATCCTAATAATTCTAATGCAGTGGTCAGAGCGATCGATAGCATAGTAACCTTGTGAAATTCAGAAGTAAAATCTTTTCAGAAACTGCCGTAAAACCAACAGCGGAAATGGATACTTGAGGTACTCCACGATATTAGGATAAAATTAAATAAGCAACATTCTTCATGACGAGAGGTATTACTGTAACAAACCATGAAACTCTATACTCACTAAATTACAACATTATGGTGTGATAAATGAGAGTTGAAAGACGAAATAAAACATAACAAGATTTTTATGTATTCTTTTCTTTTGTATTATTTTGTTATACTAGATATAATTGTACAAAATGAAGGCATTTATTATTATTATTATTACTATTATTACGTAATCTACATATGGTTGCACGAAAAGAAAAAGAAAGACCAAATACATTAATTGTTGGATAACCTCCACAAATCACTTATTCGTGGACACCTGTAAACTGGAAATTGCGTGTATGTACCTGCAATAGTGCATTAACTTCTAAAGTGTTTTCTCTTTTCTACAACATAAAAA
>SMLS01074677.1:0-24934 GCA_004785975.1 Popillia japonica | reverse complement strand
TACATAAAAATAAACTATGTTAGCCTTTATTCATTTATTTTATTACAAAAAAGGTGTTTAGATTATGCCTAGTTCGATTGTTTCTAGCCACATTATAATAATTTTCTGGCTGAGGAACATTATTACCTCTTCACATTCATCACATGCAATGTTATGTAGCACTGCCGTAGCTACAATAACATTTTGAATGATTCTTGTTCGAATGGGGGATTCATTATATAAATTTTCGGCTCTAGTGATTGGATTTGTGTAAGTAGATAATTGCGGTTTTTATATCCACGATCTCCCAATAGTAATCTATCTGCCAATACGCCTTGTTCAAATTCCTTGCGAAGATTACTGTTATTAATAACGTGGGAACCATGTGCTCAACCAGGCTATTGACATACAATGTTGCGTATGCGCCGCTTCTGGTCACATACTGTTTGCACATTTAAAGAAAAATATCCCTTTCATTTTCGATAAAATTTTAGCATCATTTCCTCCTAAAGCAGAATGATTAATTGAATTAATCAAATAATCGATTTGAGCGCGAAATTGAACTTTGAGCTTAGTACATTACTCGGCTTAAGTTAAACCGAATTTTTAGTTCAGTTCATGGTTCAATAGGTGCTGAAATACAGTTTGAACATTAAACTTGAACTTGAACCTTGAACTAAGTTTAAACTAAGACTGAAAAACTGGCCATAAATGATTCAACCAGGTAGGCGAAATCAGTGCTTACCTACTACTGGGAAACATCAAGTAGATATATCGAAAGGAGAATTACTTTTGCCAAGATTTTTAAAGTGGGTGCAACTACAACGAGTATCTAACTTGTCTTGTTTAATAATCTCTTCCAGAGACATACCATAGTCGTCTTTGAGCAACTTTGAATTCGGGACCAAACTTCCTAACACTATGCCGGTTATGCATGTTACCACAGCAACAACACTACTTCAAAATATAACACAATTGCAAGAAATAGCCAAAGTATATATTGCTAGTACACCTGTACGTAACGCTTTAGCCTCTCCAGTATTGCGGCATTTTTTACTTCGGCTTTTATACAATAATTACTATCTGTCATCATAAATTTGAAAGTGATTTAATCATGATTAGTCCATTTCCTGGTGGTATAAAAGTGTTACAAAGGAATTCACAGTATTAGTAAAAATCCTTCAGAAAATTCTTTTATTGATTTGGCCTGGTACAAATACAGTTGCTGCGTACTGGAGATTCAAATTAATTACACTGTGAGACACCAAGACATAGCAATTGGGATATGGTTGTGTAATACTCAGAAATATCATCGATAAGGGCAAGCATTATAAATATGTTTGTTCGACACAAAATGCATTAATTCTGTACAAATATTTATGGTTTTATTACGGCAGGTGAGAGATTCGGCTATAAAAAAGCTGCAAGAGTCTTGCGACTCTCACACCTTGAATATTAATATTTATTATGACTCGTTCTGAACTCCGGGGGTTCCTTTTACGGCTACTACCCCCTCCTTTAGCTCTTCCCCTCTCGAGTAGCGGCAAGTAGAAGAATTCCACGTATGGAAATTATGTTTTAATTTATCACACATTTTTCTATTGTCCATTTACACCGGAGTGTTAATTTTATTTATTTGTTGTATTCATTATGGTGATTGCACCTCACTATTAGAGTCGAGTATGTTTATGAAAAGGAACGAGATAAAGAAGATGAGGGGTTAATGTTTCATAAAATTATAGCACCTTAACGCCGTACATTCGTTAATGTGATTATTATTTATTGGTGACTACATTCAGGCGGTTCGCTTTATCGCATATCAGAATTATTACACATCCTTAAGGGTACTCCAATCAATATACATGGATATTCTTAGTCATTTGTTGTAGTATTTCCTAGGATGTTATACGATAATGATTCATTATGGTTGTCCTGCCTTTCTATAATGCGAATTTATCGATTCAAACGATAAAGTGGTGATAATTTAGAATGTAGATCGTTATGTAAAATGTATGTTTAATTAATGAATTGCACTAGGACCGCATCGTTAAAAGTTGTAATGAATCTGTTTCTATATTTGTAGCTATTACCTTTACGCGAAGGCAACAGAATTTACGTACCAATGGTAATTTTATTTTTATGTTTGGTTTCTACATGAGGAGGAGGTCTAGCCACTCGCAAGATGGGCAGCTCAGCTATTCCTCCATTCTTTGTTAACATTGTCAAGCTTGGAAATTGACATGAGGATATAGATCTGTATGTGTGCTTCCTATACACAGAGTGAACTTAGCGACCGTTTGGTAGACAAGTAACTAATACTTCAAGACAGGGTAGGCACTCGTTTGTTTCAAAGTTGATAGAATATTTGAACAGACTTAAATTTGAGTGGTCCAAAGCTGTGGCTTCAATGAAAATATGAGTTGCAATTAAGGTAAAGAAAAAACCCTGGTAGCTGGTGATATTTGTTGGTAATATTTTTTTGATATTTTCCAGAAAAGTGAGGCATTTAACTTGAGTCGAACTAGAAAATTATTGTCTTCGACAAGTAATGCATGAATTATAACAACTAAAGAAGACTTTCATGACGAGTGAGGTGACATCAATGTTATGATCTCCACCTTCAATAAAGACTTCAGGGTTAAGTTACATGATGGATATTACACTATTACATGATAAGGAGGACTGTAGGTAGGTATACCATGTCACTATGAGCACAGACCCTTTACATGGACAAGCTGTATTAGGGCCCCTTAAAGCGCAGCCCCCAGGGAGTGCGCCCCCCTCGGCTCTTTTAGGTTTTAAGGTGGTTTTGAGGTATTTTGAAGTGATTTTGAGGTGTTTTGAAGGTGGTTTTGAGGTGGCTTTTCCCTCCGAACTCCCTGGGGCTGCGCTTTAGGGGGCCCTTATACAGCGTGTCCATGTCTGTGCTCATAGTGACATGGTATACCTACTATTGTATATCATTTTACAATACTTTCATTTGTTCTAGACGATAGTGGCATTCTCTTTGCCATCAAGAAGGCATTTGTTTCGCACGGAAAAAGAACTTAATTGTCGATCCTTTACTACAGGCGAGTTGTGTCGAGAAAGCTTTATGGGAGGAAAAGATTTGCCTATTTCAAAACAAATAATGTCTAGACTTTACTTAGAGAGTCTGTGAACTGTGAACTAAAAAGTCGAAATAACAAGTCATCGATATAAGTAATTTTTTTTATGAAGTAGTATAGTGACTTATGATAACAGTTTTGAAGAATTTTCAATCATTTAAGTACAATCTTCCGGGTTTCCACGGTATCATAATAATATACAAACAAAAAATATAATAAAACAAAAATGAATAAAGGAAAAGTAATCTGACACAAATGTCATGAAAGCGGGGTGGGAGATGTCAGAAAGAGTAACTCTACAGGTTTATTAATAACTAGACTAGTCTAGGTTACCATACTATAATTGAATTTAATGTAAGTCAAAAAGGTATTGTAATCAGAAACATAAGAGCGCTTATATTTCCATTCGATTGTGAATTAGTTCAATACGTAGCAGTTGGACCATTTTGCAATAGCAATTACTGAATGTTACCAAAAACATTGATTGCATAATAGATACAGTATATTGCTAATGTAACTACGAAAGTGTTTAGTTAGTGTGTCTTGTTAAGCTGCATTAATTGGTGGTGGTTGTATGGTTAATTCGTGCACTCGGTCTCTGTCGATCTGCCTGCCCTGTATGCATGCTGGCTTTGGTGGAATGGAACTTCTTCTATAACCTCCATTCTAATATAGTTATCTATCTCCGTTGCTTTCAATAGAAAACATGTCAAAACTAATAGGTCTAACCGATTTGAGGTTGGTCTCTTTCCTATTTTTGGCAGGAAAGTGACTTTCGTCCTTCTCCAGTTTATGCGCCAGATTACTTCTTGCTAGATTCACAAGATGCTGTATGTATTACTTCTTCCTGTCTTTTCTGCAGGAGTATGCGAAAAATCCTATCCGCTGCCGGTGATTTATATGGTTTGAAGGTGTTTATCGCTCACCCCATGCGCTGTCACGTACAGATCCTTCTGGTTCCAGTCCTCCTTCCAAGGCCTAAAATACGGTAATGGTATTTGCTTGTTACTTCCAGATCTGTTTTCTTGCTGCCAGGGAATTGCCTTTCAAGGTGCAGATCAGCCCTCTCCGTTTCCGCAAAAACTCCTAATAAATAGCTAACGGAAGTAAATAATTCATGACTTGACTAACAAAATTTTATTTTCTTCATGGATCTAAACAAATGTAACCTTTTTGTATCTTTGAACCATATTTGTTTGCTGCGATTCATAGTTGCATTTCCAGCGCCTTTTATGAATAGAAACGTAATCCAATTTTGATCAATGAAAAGTGGATTTATCTCTACCTTCAAAACGAAGTGTGACTCTGGGGGTGGCGGCCGTCGCGAGCTTAGCACATATCTATACCTTACAATTAGTTAGTAGCCCAAACATCAACCAGTTTTCTAGTTGTAGCGTAACATCTGTTCTTAAATAGCGGTATAAATTTATCGGAATATCACGTTTCTATTACGGTTACACCTTTTCAATACAAAAAAGTTAATTTTGCAATATTGCTAGAAGAAAGTGCTAAGGAATATATTGTGCATATTACACTTAATTTTATTTGTAAAATTTCAATTTTGATCAGATTAAGGATTTTCCATTGTATATCACGTTAACGCATTTGCGGTTTACGTTTTGTATTATATAATCTAAATAAAATGTGTTACGCTAAAATTTATGCAAATTAATAGAATGAATAAAAAATATATTATTTTTTCTGTATCTGGTTTATATTTTTTTGTCAATTTATAAAATGCTTTAGCGACGGCTAAGAATAAATAAACGTCAAGTCTAATTTAAATAAATTACTACTGATCACGCAATCAAAATTAACTGCTATGAATGGGTATTAGTAATTCAAAACAGTAACACGTATTTCAACAGTACAAAGCAGTAATTTTGTTATACGTAGACATCAGTACACATAGAAAGTATATATTTCCTTAATATGTAAATATTAAAGGTATACATTGGATCGTAAATAATTCTACAAGTATAACACGGAGTACTTCTTTCCTACTTCCACGTTTCTTGAATTTATTGATAAAGTATGCAAATCGACTTGTGGTAACTGCGTATCATGATTTATGCGCGAAATATATTCGTGTGCCTTCTGAAAAAATATGTTATCTCATTACAGAGGATGAATTATCGACTCACTTTCACGGCATTTTCAATAAATCAAGTACTTGTTTGGACTACTAAAGTATCGATGTTATTGAACGGAGACGGGCATGTACACATATGTTATCGCAGCATCTTAAAGTAACCCTGTTTTCGTGTTTCTTTACACGAATTCTTTTGCACTCAAGTGGATTACTCAGTGGCGACATTTTTGTGTAACTATTTAATGACAAAATTAACTACAAGTCAAAGTCATCCAGTTGAAACCGTGATCTTTGATTTTATACATTGCTGGAGGACTTTGATTATTAAAGGAGCCGGGAATATATTGGAATGTCTCAAGACAGAAAGATTGTGCCAGAGGGTTGCTCTGAGTTTATGCTCCCTGTCGTTGAGTTTTTTTGCATACGTGCTCATCCCTTTTCTGAAAAACAGTTCCGATCCCACAAACGATGTTGTGGAGGCTTTCTTTGCCAATCAATTAGTTTTCTCGTTGCCACTGATTCCAGTGTGTCCTGGTACCCAACAGAGTGCTGCCTAGATTATTTTTTTTAACCGAGGTTGCTCATATGTTTATTGAGTTTACAGTGTTCTGCTAGCAGCCCTACGATTGACTTGAGAGTTCTCCTGCCTTTGTTTCGTAGGTCCTCTGTAAATTTGGGCGTGTATTCTTTAATGAATTTCCTGGCCTGCCTCTGTCCTGAGGAGTAGCTCCATCATTCTAGAACTTCATCCGCCGATCATTTCGCAATGGTTTCGGCTATTTTTTCTTTAGTAGTTTCTTGGCATTGATCCGATGAATGGCATGGGCGTCCATTTCTTAGCCAGCACATCCGCCTTTTCATTATCTTTAATTCACTACCCTTGTGCCCTGGTGTACAATCTAGGGTTACCGTGCTGTGCTCTCGTAGTTCGCACACGCAGTCCCATAGTCGTGAAGTGATCTTGGTAGCGTCAAACGCATTTATCACAGCTTGGTTGTAGTACTAATTAGTAAGCATATATCATAAGATCAATTCTTTGTAGGAAAGTACCAGTTAAATCGGCTCATGCTCGTAAATTATACTTTGTGATAGTAAAATTTTTTATTTAATTGATATTAGTTTTGACATTATTAGACTTCAATATACCTATTTAATTTTTAAATTTTGATCAGGAATTATGATCAACAGTCACGAAAGTGGCGCAAAAATATGACTTTAGTTGAAGATGTTAGAAGCAGACCATATGCTTGCAGAATTACTAATTGGAGCTATACAACCGTCTCGGGAGTTTTAGGACAAAATTGAGAGTTGAAAATCTTGTCTAGGAACTTAAGGTATTTCTGTTTGACATAACCTTATAGAAGTGTACAATATAAAGAAGCCCTGTAAAAATCAAAGGAAATTCATGGTCATATGTATATAGTTCTGGCAAGACACCAGAGCTTTCCAAACACTATTGACTAGTTCAGCTGTAGTTTATTTATTAACTGTTTTTGTTGCCTGACAAGAATTAGATGAAAATAAGTTTTACAGATAAATCGATATTTTGTATGGATGTTAACACGGAAGAAGCACAGAGGCTGGAAAAAGAGAGAGCCTGGAGTTATATATCATATGATAATAATGTTTTACTTCAAAATTATGGTACAGTAATAAAGTGGGCGGACATATACATATGTATATTCAATAGCATATATTCAATAGCACAGGAATCTGCTACAACTTACGATTATATTGGAAAAATTATGCCAGATTTGGAGAAACCTACTTCAATGAGGGAAGCGCACCACAAATCAAATACTTAGGTACAACTTTGTCTTGTGACTCAATACGTTTGGAATCAGATAGGAAGTTTATGTGCAGATACTACAACTCGATTATGGTCAAATCAGCAATCTTCATTTTAGAAGAATAAAGTTACAATTCCAAAATTCCAGAACAACTTTCATCAATAGCATGCGAAAGCGCAGTATTTGCTAAAGCTTTTAAAAGTAGTACATTAAATTTTTGCGTGAAAAGCTCTGGTTATACGATAAATGTTGTTGAAAGTATCCGTTTGGAGGCGTTTTTTATACACTATCTATGTATAATAATGCATATGTACACATTTAACAAAACAAATGTATAATTGCCGAAAATTATCATGATTTTGTGCACGTAAAAGTGTATTAAAAGAATCCAACAATCTAACTCCAAGTAAAATGGCATATAAATTGCGAGCATTAGTATGTCAAAAACTTTTCTTGGATATTGTAGAAGTCTATCTATATATAAGCTAGTTCTACTAGTCTTTAGGGCACATGTCCTTAGTTTATACTGTTCTAACATCCTCTTCACAATTCTTCTCGTAAATCTGCCAAAACTGCTTCCAATCACTTTTTCTTTGGTCTACCCCTTTTGTTTTTTCCTCGGTCAACTTCTTCCAGTGTTCTTTATACTTACTATATAGTATAGATTGAGAAAGACATGTATGAGAGTGTTTTTGTCATACTTATGTATTATCTAATAATATTGTTTGAACAATTCTACAAAATAATCTCATAAAAAAATCGAGAACTACAAAGCTGGCCCATATCAGAACTTACTTACATAAATACTAACGAAATTTATTTTATTGTTTTCTGTATTAATCATTTCCACTTCATATAGGTTTTGAATTGAAAATAGTGGTAAAGAGAAAAACAATGCACAATACAAAGGATTTGTTCAATATATGTATTCAAATATGCTTAGCATAATGAGCTTGATCGATATGAAGCTAATGTTCTAATGACATCATGAGTTCCGTCCCATTTCTATTGAGCCACATAAAATCTAGGCTTTCTCGACATCTCGACGACTACTTTCATAGTAGGCGTAAACTATATAATTTAGTTTCTAAAATTAAAAAAATATCAAAAATTCTACGCAAAGTGGTACATTTAAATAATTTACCAATGTCAATTTTGTCGCAAACTAAACTAATAACCACTCATAGTTACGGAAAAAGATATTGATGTTATCAATCGTAAAGATTAAAATATTTTCAGCTTACTTTTACGGCTGTCTACTTTTTTTTAATTTATTTTTACTGTAAAACCAGGTATTGAATTTAACCATTTTAAAGATATTTATCTTCAACAAGAGATACTAAGAATGGTAAATAAATATGTATAAGTGGTTCAAATTCATGCAGTATTCTTAGTATTTTTGCTCGGTAAACAATAATTTTGCAAATTTTTTAGAAAACCCATCTGTTAATAGGAAGACATTTTGATTCATTCAAAAAATAAATACGCTTTTTGTGTTTAGCCAAAGAATATAATTGAAACAATTTATTTTAATAGCTTGGTTACCACAGTTAATCAACGTCAAAAAGATTAAATACGTGCGTAATCACACGTGTATCAACTCGATTAACTTTGTAGTGAAGTAAGAAGAATTTAACATGATACAATTCTTTAGTTTATCGCGCTTTCAGATTAGATTGAACTTATTGATGTATGTATGTTCCTTATGTAAAAAATGTATCTTAATTCATACAGAAACACGTGCATTATTACTTAAGTCCCGTACATGTAAGTTGGTATTTATGACAGAACAATGGAGATTCGGTTACTGAACTAACAATGCTTTATTAGTGAGGTGCTGCTGGCAGCCAGATAAGACTTGTTCAATTTACATTCCAAACCATACTACAATAAGTCTCGAGTGGACATTTTACATCTCTAGCCCCTCAAACATGTGTTCTGTTACACCTTGATCTATAGGTTTGTAGATGCGTGGTTCGTGTAGATTCTAATCTTGTTCACGTATTTAAGCATGTAACAATATTTAACATGTGTTAATACTTCATGTATTAAGAATACACAACTTTCCGTCAAAATGTAATCTTTGTAGGAAAGTTATCTGATTAAGATCGTAAGTAATTATATGAGTTTATCAACCCAAAGCACGACTCAAATTGCTTACTTAAGGATTTCCGCTATTTAAAATTTCTAGAAGTGAATACTCATGCATTTGTAGGGATTGAAGTGGTAAACAGAATGGTATAACCACCAACATGCTAAGTACCAGTCAAAATAAGTGTTATGTCATCTACTATTGAGGTAACAACACAAACGAGTGGGTGCTGTTTGTGTAAAATTATTGAAAAAAGTATTTTTTCGTATTCTGAAAGAAAGATTTTTATGCGAATACAGGCTTATAGTGAAGGACTATAACCTAGCTAGTACCTAGTAAGAGTAGCTCAACAAAATTTTTGCTAGTATAGCCTTGCCTAAAGTTACTCATGGTTGGATACTATAATATATCGAGAGCTTCAAGTCACAGGGGCGTATTAACCATTTTGTGCAAATTTGAGAAACTGGGCGTATAAACTGAATTTTATCATTCTCACGTCAGCACAGAGCGGCGTATGATTTGGGTGACCAGTTTGCGCGCATTTAGAAAAATTAACTAGGCGTATAAGCCAAAGATGTATTAAGAATCTAGTCAGAGAGGCGTTTCCTGTAAAATTGAAGTATTGGTTGATACGCCCTTCTGACTTGAAACCCTCGATATGACCCCCTGCTAAAGAGTGATTGTGATTCCTGTACTCTCGCAAGATAGGAACTTTTGTTGTGTTCTTATTACGTCTCCGGCAAGAACCTATGGCAACACTTTCGTAGACGCAGTTTACATAGCAAGAGCTACAGTTGTAGGTTTGCACAGAAATAAAGATTTGGGAGCCACCACAGATAAAAGAAAATTGAGTCTACAACTGCCGTTAGGGATTCAAGCAAACGTAAGAATATCTTTGGATTTGATTTGATTGAACACTGGGTACGGGTCAGGTGTTTATATCATTCCATTAACATCGCGGTTATGGCCTATTGTATTATTCCGTGCCTAGTAAATTTCTTTACATAAACAGGTTACTCCCTCTCACTAATAGCCTGTGTGCCAGTAGAGGTGATAGTAGGTTAATTGGTCCCAGCAATGACAGTCTCCGTTGTTCCAATGCGGTGTATTCAAATAAAACGCGGTAGACTGTTTCCTCCACCTTACTGCATAGTCTGCAAATAAGTTCATCTTTAGAGATCTCAATTCAATGCAGGTATTCCTTTAGACAGCCGTGTGCTCTTAGCAAACTCATTGCTGTTCTAAGCTGTACTCGGTTAAGAGTCAGTATATGTGCTGCTAAATGCTGGGATTGCTCCTCCATCATTCGTTTGTTGCGTAACTGCGCCTCAACGTTGTTCCAGCGTACTTGGTGGTTTTTGTAATCCACTCATCCAGTGCACCACGTATGGCAGTCTTAGTTATTGCCAGACCAGATTCTGGTACAGGGAATGTTGTTACAGAGCCTTTTCTACCAGCTTCTTTACTAATTCATTGCTTCAAAATAACTGTTATGTTTTGGCAGGGTTCTTAGGTTTTTCAGACAGTGTCAAGCTAATTTGATGTTATCTGATAGGATGCGAAGGTAGTTTTCGCAATACCCTTCGGGCACACATCCAGTACTAGTACTTCGGTTTGATGCACAATATATTGCCCTAATATCATATATCTTTGGCACGGATAAAATTATTTATGAAACAAATGAACAAAACTTGATCAATTAATCACAAGTTTAAAAGCGTTAGGTTTATTGAATACATACTACGATTTTCTATACTTTTGTTTATTCCAAACACCAATTTTTACAGCTTTTACACTAAGCATATAGCTATATGCTTAGCTATATGCTATAGCTATATGCTCTGCTATACAAAATTAAAAATCATGTATAATATGCTTTAGACGGTTTGACTCTACAATCTTATTTTTGAATATGTAATGGCAAGTGAAATCCTACGCTAGAGGTTTCTTATTTGTTACATCATGAGAATATATGATTGACGTCACCAGGTTGTTAAATACTAAACAAAGAAAATAGTGACCAACGAAAACTTTGAAGTTAATAATTAGCAGGTCAAACTAGTTTCAATGACAGCAAAGCAAATTCTGTTAAATGAGTTATCTGTCAGAAATTCCGGCAATTCTCATCTCAAAGTATTGCTTTGCGCTAGCTACTAAAATAATGATATGCAATTTATGGATTCAAGTAATTAGTTCGATTATAATTTTATTCGTTATGCTTGTCGATGCACTAGAACAATTCGTCTAGAAGTGTCGGGTTAAATTAATTTATCTTTGAAAGTCAGCTGTCAATATACAAAAAATTATAGGAAGTAAATATGTAGCTCGAAACCAAATTTTGGTTGAATTTTAAATCCACTTCAATGTCTAAAGAAAGAAGAGGAAGAAGGAGTTTACAGTGGAACAAATATTCAACAATGCTCATTAATAAAGAAAAGGAATACATGACAAAAGAAGCACATCACAATATTCAGGTGTTCATGAATGAATACCCATGAAAACAATGTAGAATAATAGAAATATTGGCTCCTTTTAAAACCAAAATACCGGGCAAATCCAGAAGTACACCAGAACATACAATCAGATTTTCGAATCAATAGGCAGTCTCTTTTACAAACTATAGTGACAAATACTGAGCGTTCCATTCTGTAGATTGTACGAGAAGAATGACACAGTATTCTAGCGCACAAAAAAGAACATTCTGTATCAATGGCAACTCCCGATGGAATGTTATAAGCAGGTAGAGGACGTATTCAAGAGATATTTTGTTTTCTGTGAAAACTGACCACACCTTTTGTAAGATCGAATGGTTTCTCTCACACATTTTTAAGGGTTTCCGGTTCATTGTCGTTGAATTCTTTACCAACAACATAGTTACTACGGATTGTTTAGCTTTTAAATGCCGATGCTCACCTTACACAATATCTCCACGTCTAATAAACGATGATTCAGCAAGCTACTTGTCAATTTTTTTATTTAATTGATGACTTGCCAGTGCATGAAAATTAGTTAAAAAGCTGCTGTCAATGTTTATCAACACAGGAATGAAAACGAACACAGATATAAATTTACTTCTAGCCCATATTACACTACTATTATTTTCATATTGCTAACCCACAAATATATGTATTATAGAACACACTACAATTACAATAAAAATAAAGGTCATAATAGGTACATGGTAGATAATTAGGTAAAGTATACAGTGTGCCCCCGAATGGTCTGAATAATAGGAAAAAAAATTATTTGAACCTTAACGCAAAATGTCATTCTTTATAAATTTTTTTGCTTGTCTCAAAAGGACCAATTCTGAAACAAAAATCTAAATATTCTTTTTAGCAGCTGAGAAAATTTAAAAAAAACGTCAACGCGGTATTCTCCATATGCCTGCATATTTTTCAGCTATACGGACAAATTCTTTATAAACATTGTGAATCATATGTTCAGTGACAGAATTTTCTGTTTTCGTAATTTGAAGCAACTCCACATATCACATTCACCATTCACATTTTCATTAAAAACATCATTTTCCATGCATAGCACCACACTACACATTAACCTTTTTGGAATAGTTTTCCCTTGCAACTTTCCCATTGGTTGTAAATGTCGATTCATACGAAACAATAAGAATCCATAAGAAACATTCTAAACGCATACATCATCACCATCTCCCAATTCATGTACAAAAATAGGTTTATCAGGTTTAATTAATTATTTTCTGTAAAAAATCTTTGTAAATGACGACCTTTTTCGTAAAGATAATTTCGAATTTGTTTCTACAGCATCTAGAGACAGTATTGAAGTAGTATCTTCTTCAACATATATCGTTTTTCTTTTTTTGATGTCATGTGCACTACCTGTTCTTTCATTTCTTCTACTAAATTTCCTAAAGCATTAACACATACGTGAACATTAGTAAATCTATGTTGACATTTTTGAATTGCATCGTTATAAGGAACTTCATCACATGCATAACAGTGAACGAGGTACTCTTTCTTCTAAAGTTAGTAGCAAACACGTAACTTGACTTAAATAAAAAGATAGTTTGATTTTTTGGTAAAATTTTTGTTTTTTTTTTTAATTTTCTCAACTAATAAAAACAATATTTAAATTTTTGTTTGAGTTGGTGGTTTTGAGACAAGCAAAAAATTTTATAAAGAATGACATTTTTGCGTTAAGGTGCAACTAAAAATTTTTTCCCTATCATTCAGTCCATCTGGGAACACACTGTATAAATGTTAACCTATCATTAAGGCAACAATGGTATATCTATCAGTAAATTACCTGCTATTCAATAAAGAAACTGTAAACTAATAAGCAAAAGCAAAGATTTGACGTATCTATGACATATGAGATTATGATATGTTTTCAAGCCTTTTGCTCCAAAAATATCTATTAGCTGTCCGAGGAAATTTAAATGTCTGTGTTTGTACACAATTATTTTCCCTTCCATGACCACTATTTCTTTTAGTTTCTGTGTCAAACCGTGTTTACATAGAATTATGGGTAATTATTAATATGCTGAGTTCTCTATACTCTAGGCAGAAATCTGCTGAGGATCCTTTTTTGTAAATTAATTGTTGGGTATACTGTATTAACAGTCGAATATAAAAAAACTATTTTTGTAAATTTTGATTACCTACTAAGATTTGTTCAATCACATGAATAGGCTTACAGCGGTATTCATTCTGATAATTATTTAGCAAATCATGCGTCGAATAATTAATCCGTAATATTGCATCTCAACCGATCGCTTTCATTCTTTACATAGTAATATATTATGCGTTTATACGCCTATCCAAACCCAATCTATCTTAAAAAAGAAAGAGGAAAGAGCGGACCCTGATATCTTCTATATACAATGCTTCTTCCACCATCCGCATAAGAGATAATAAATGAGACAACGAATTTTTATGAATGAATTCGAGAATCTGCCCTCGTCATAAAGGATACTGGCTTTTGGGAACTTTTCAAGGGATAAGGTATTCAAGGACACCTGCGTACCGATCCTAAACTATGAAGACCGAAGAAGAAACACTTAGCGGGAGAGGGTGTGGTGGTGCAGCAGAAATGTATAATGGAATGTCCGAGTGGTCGGACTAGACATATCGGCGCCGACAAAAATGCTTATTTCGAGGACCAGACGGCCTGGCACCCCATAGAATCTCATAACTAAAACTTAAAAAAATACGTTTTAGATGGTATTACTACAAGTCGAATATTTATGTTGTATAAAATATTTTTATTGGGTGTCATTTAGGACGTGTTCGGTTTCCTTTGTGCCAGACAATTACCATAAAATTATTATCCCTAGACATTTAATGATTATAATACGATTTCTATGTATTCGTTGGTCTTTTATAAAATAGGGTTAGTAGAACTAAAAGGGTTTCAGTAGAACAATTATTAAATGTTAATTGTGTCTGTGCTCATAAACAGATGAGATGATGTTGTAAATTGAATATATCTTGAAACATAGAAGAGGAAGCAGATTTTGTTATATGAGATAACGATAAAATTGAGGAGATGTAGCTAAAGTGATAGCAAGACTGTAACAGACAATGGAATTTGTGATAATTGAATTTGTGGTCTAATTTACTTCAGCAACCTTACTCGAGAAAGCTATGACGCATATTACTTACAAGACAAAAATAAATAGATTTCAAACGGAAGGTCCAATTACCATTACACAGTTCCTTCACTCACCTCTTACTCTTGGAAAAATTGTAAATTAACTGTGACAAAAACAAAAAGCAGTAACATCCATCTTTGGACATTTTTTGAAAAAGGCGAAGAATCAGTGAAAAATACTACTCAATTTTGGTCACTTAGTGGAAGATCCCAGATACTTCGTAAGAGCTTTCATATTAATATTTTTGACGACTGGTAATCCGGTTAAAATTCAAGTGGGCAAAAGACTTTTTGGCAAAACAGGAATAACCCTTAATAACGACGAAACTCGTCTTCTTCTTCTTCGTTTTTATTATTTCAGACTTATCAAGGTCCTTCGCTTGAGGTTAATATCCAACTTTCTCTCCATCTGTTTTGAGGTTTCCCCGCCTGGCGACCTTCCTGGTGGTTGCTGGTCACGTGCTATTCGAATAAATCGATCACAACAACAAAAAGTACAAACATGGTGGATTTTAAATGAGCAAGTTAAAAATGCGACCGTATTCTTTAGGAGTGGCAAACGAGTGTTAATATTTCCTTTTAAAATTTAATATATTATTCTTTAACTATACATCGCTACAAATGAGATGCAACTTGTCACCACAAATTATATTACATATACCGAAGAGATCATGCTTTTCAACAACCAAACATTAATCTACTTTAAATTTCCGAATAGTTATTTCTCCTTTAACATGAATAGTATTACTTATATGTATTAAATTAAGAATGTATTGTAGGCTGTATTATAGAACAATGAAGAGGCATTCAGGCGCGCGTTTCGCAGGTACGAAATGAAATTGCGAGAATAATTTATGAGTGACATAAGCTCACAACAAAAAATCATAAAAGAAACTGCGGACACACATGACAGAAACCATAACCATTAGAGTCGTTATAAATGCCAACAGTTACGGGTTTATCTGCACAAAGGCACGACAAAAGAAAGCAAATTCGTGATTTGCCGCCTGAAGCGGTGGGCTATAAATGTCCGTCCGTATTAAGGCCTTTGTCAGATGGTTATTCTTTCTCCTAAAACCAAGAAAAAGGGATATATTTTTGTGCAAGAATTCCCAAAATAAAGCACTGCACAGGATACCATCGATTGATACTACAACTTTCGTTGTTTTGTAAATTATATCTTGACTTTTAGCTTAATAGCATAGATCTGTTTTTTTTTCAGTTATTAGGAAAACCTTAATTCTTATTTTCTTTGTGTCTTTATTTAGATTACTAACGTTTTATACCAGGTTGAGAAATTTCTGAAACAACTTTAACCTTAAATTGTATACAGTAGTTCCCTCTTTAATTCTAACAAACAGCAAGTGTAAAATATTAGGACAATACGGCGTACAACGGTTTGTGAAACTGTAGGCAATTTTTTTTTGGCATTTACTGGAAAGTGAATCATAATGCCCGAAAGAAAGGGAGATCTAGCAGACTTGGATGGACAATTCTATAAAGGTATCTTTAATTCTAAACCCGAAATCAGAAACGACTATCTTGATACAAAGAATTTGATGGACAGGGTGCATATAATGTAATTTAGTACTTTAGTCTATTGAAAGCATTTTGTCATATACGAATAAGCAGAATTGTACAGGTACTGATACAAATATTTAATTCCTGCTCGTGTTAGTTTTTAACGAAAAAGGGACCCTGTCCATCATCCTCGGGAACAGTAGCAAAAAAAGGATGTGATCGGAGGAAGCCTTCCGCATAGATGGGAAAAATATGTACCAATTTGAACCACTTCATTTCGATTATTTCTGCTTGGGGAGAGCAGCTACAGATTTATAATTTCCTCCTATTGTCACATCCAGGTATAAATATTATGAAAAGGGTGTACGGCATTGTTCAAAGTCACACATGAAAATTCTATAGTAATTTAAAATCTGTTATATGTATGTATGTCCGTTTTTTATGGCTATCGAACTTAAACGGCGATGTGGTTCGAGTTAACTCATGGTCGTCGCACGACGTCTCGCTGAGTTTAAATTGAACGGGAGGGTGGAGAACGCAGCAGGATTTCTATGACATTCTCAGGTGTTGCCGCTGGCTTGGAGTCCCGGTCGCCACTGTGTCTGTCTAATACATAGCTAACTTTTTAGAAGAGAATTTCATGTAGTAACGGAACTGTTCCACTAATAATCAAACTATTAAATTATAAGATTTAGTTCGAATAAACAAAAATGCAACACAAATTGGGAAAAAAGGTTTCTCACACTTAAAATAAGAAAATAATATTTCAATTTTATTCGCTGAAATGAATCTATTACTGCTGCGTGAAAATACGTGATATTGGTATATACTACACTCAGCGAAATTTCTATAGTTCCTCTATTGAACAGAATATAATGTTTTTCTTAAAATACCCGGCAAACTATGTATTAAACGTAAAGCTTCATTGCAAAGAAAGGTTAACACCAGTGAAAATAACAATGACAAAATATATTACAATTTTTACAGAAAGTGTTTATAATAATGATAAGTAAGTTACAACAGCCAAACTGCTATAGGTCCACTTACAGAAAAATAGTTAAACAAAATAATAATAATGATAGTATATAGTAATGAGTGCTGGATCCTCTATTCAAAGCCATTTCAAAAATCCGGTTCTTCATAGGTTCTGTCTATTAACTTCGTCAATGTTAAAACAGGAATCTCATTCCAACATCTCGTTATCACAGATTTCAATTCTTTAATGTTTTCGTATTGGTGATTATTGGCATATACCTCCCTAGCCAATATTCCTCAAAGATTTTCAATTGGGTTCAAGTCAGGTGAGCGAGGAGGCCATTCCATTAATTTGATTACTTTTTATTGAAACCACTCCTTGAATCGCCTGGAAGAATGGATAGCTACATTCTCTTGTTGAAATATTCAGTCTTGCAACGGCATTTGTTCACCAAAATCGATTCTAGAAGTTCTATATAAAACTCAGAATCCGTTCGTGACGAAATAAAACATATAGGACTTTTATTGTTATGGGTAAAAGCCGCCCAAACCATTGCACTACCGCCACAAAAATGTCTACTCATGGCAACTTCAGTGTTCTTACGCAAATCGTGCCAATAGTATTTAAAGCCATCAGGTCCGTCCAAGTTAACTTTCGTTTTGTCGGAACGTATGACGTTCTTCCATTCATTATCCCAGCTCATATGATTTTGTGCAAATGTCAGCCTTGCTAGTTTGTGAGTCTTCTTTAAGGGTGGTTTTGAGACCTTTTTCTGCTATCTAAAACGCTTACTATCGGATAAAATTTGTTGTACACGTATCTTAGTTACTAGCAAATTTTAATCACATTTAATTTGTTGTGGAGTTACATTACCAGAACAGGCCAACCGAAATATCGATGAGTGCTATCTTCGTGTAGGTTTTTGATTAGTTCCTTTAGGACGGTCTTAGGGCCATAGGAATTACCTAAACTTATAAAACTGTTGATGAGGTGATGGGATCGCCCGAATTTCTTGGCTATTGCTCGGTTTGAAAACCCCATCTCGTTATAATAATTTATTTCTGTTTTTTCATTCTCGGTTAACAGTTTACCTCTTGGCATTGTTATAAACTAATACCTATACTTCAATAGTATATATATTTAGTAAGGAATAAACTTTTTAAAGTGTTCAGAAGCGTTTTTGCACTGGCAGGCAATTCCTAACTTCACACAAAATTTGTCTAGCACTGTGGAACTATACAAATATCGCTCGTATTTATACGTTTATATCACAGTTAATTCCCCTACTTATCGAAGATGTGTGATATTTACAAAATAATATTTCTGCCGTTTCATTATGTTCAAAAATAAAATTCTAGGTTAACCCCAACTATTACAGTTGCTAAATATTTATAGGGGAACTACAAAATGATATGGAACTATAGAAATTTCGCTAAGTGTATAGTCGTTTATGTGCTGGCAAACAAACATGAAATTTAGAAAATATTATATGACTAATTGTCGTATATACAATAATAATAATTTTAGGTATTGCTGCAAAAAGAAAGGACCTGTGCTAGATACTACTTTCCCACATATGTACACCTCAAGTGAATAGTGCAGCAGAAAGAATTATGAGGAAGAAGTTTTCGATTGAAACAGTGGAAAACAGTAACAGAAAAATGGTATTCATTCACCAAAAGTTCTACTGCAACACAAGTTGTGATTCATCAAAAGTATATATATTTTTGTCTCCTAAAGTATTAAAATATTTAATAAAGTTAAATGTGGTTCTAGAATATGCTTCAAATGTATATTCACAATAGTACATATAAAAGTAATCTAAAGAAAGAATAAGATTTTGTAAAAAAAAACACGTTCGCTACAGCTCGACTCATGGATGAATCGGCTGGCTTCATCTTATAGACCACCGACTCATATATGAGCCGAAGACGCGGCTTTGCAGAGTGATTTTTATTTTATTAAAATATTAAGCAAAAGTATTCGGCTGGCGCATGAACGAGAAAAAATGAGTAAACTACTGCCTAAAAATGCAGAGAAGTTAGTGCATAGACATTTATTTGATCGTTTAATGTAAATTTTTATAAAACGGAAGTTGTTTATGTACTCATACTGTTTTAATGATTACCAGAAAAAAATATTATTATAAAATAAACATATTTTTATTTTATCAATTACCTGACTACAACAAAACATCTTACCTACTTAAAAGTATTCGATATACGGCCAAATAGTATCTACATTCGGTAGTCGACCGAATAGGATAAAAGTAATCGATTAGGCCAAATACCGAATAGTAGCCGAATATTCGTTGCATGTCTAATGAAAAGTGTTTAAAGGTAATTCTTTCATTTGGTAGTCGTTTGCTTATGTAATAGTAACTGGCTATATCAGAAAACTACAAGAAAGGAAAATGTATATCGAAACTTCAGGGACCAACTAATACTACACTTATTGACTCCACATATACTGACAAGAAAAGAGGCGAACAAAATGCACCCTCAAACCAAAAAATCCCACATTTTCCAGAAAAAAATCGAAAGAAGAATTAGATGGCGCATTTGTTGGAAACACAAAATAAAAAACAAACTTTCTTTGTACACAATGTGTACGTGGATGATAAACCGTGTGTCATATATGACATTTGGTCTATTAGTAAAACTTATTGCTGAAGACCACAGTTCCACATGTGAGTCATATCAGAATAAAAAAAAATATTTTTTGAAAAAAGTCGCCAATATAGTAGGTATTTACTTTATGTGCATACGTATTTTACAAAAAAAAGGGAAGTAGTCTGTCGCAAAGATTTGTTTTAATAACGGTAGCAAAAGTGTAAGATAGTATGAGGAATACCATGCCACTAAGAAGCTATACATTCTAATAATCGAACTAAACGCAGAAAAGTCAGAGAAGACGAAAAGGGAACACTTATCGGAATACACAAATTAACAATAAGTTTAGATGTGACAATTTAGATTCAAAGCCAATTAATTATGTATTTATTGTGAAGAAAGGTAACAAGATATCTATTTTTACAAGAATTTCAAGAAGAATCAAGGATGGATATAAAGCTAAAAAAACGTGTTTGATGTTTTAGCTTCAATTTTGCCGGCCTTTTCACACACTTTTTGAGCAAAAAAAGTAGACAACACATTCTACCAGCAAGAATTCGAAACGGCACTCTCCCCGATACTGATAATGTGGAATATATACATGGAAGTGTTAAAAAACTGATATCGATACATACTTCGATGCAATCCCACGTTTTATTGATATATACGTACAATAACACGTGTGTTAAATAACCAAATGGTGATTAAATCAATTACTTAGATTGCTACAATATTTAAACAACATTCAACAATTTATACTTCAACCACCCACAAAACTCAAAAATTGAAGTAAACGTAGTTTATATTACAGAACTCAAGTTATATGCTTAGGTGAAGAAGATAAAAGCAAAGGGTATCGTAGCATCTCTGATACACAGAAAGTAGTAGGACATATAGACAAAACGTTGTTTAAGGCTAAGGATAAGAGGATGTATCGAATAATATCTAATATAGAAGAATCCTAACAAATATACAACGGTTACTTGTCACAACAAACTTATCCAATGCAAAGATTGGGCATTTAATAGAAGGGCAAAATAACCATGAGAACAACCAATTTTAACAGATCAATTGCTACAACAACAACGTCAAAGAATGAAAATTAATTAATGAAAAACTACATATACGTAGGTACATTGTCAGTGTGAGAGCTTGTATATTTTACAAGCTGGTGGAGTTCTATAAGTAAAGTCGCAGGATTGTATGAGAAAATGCAACACATGGAATCCTAAAATGAAAAGCTTCGCCTTTTACTTTGTCCAATCGAAGATGGATAGACGATATTTAGTATACTAACTAGTAGTACAACTATTTTGCCGTTTTAACGCTGGCACATATGCATTTGACAAGCAATAGCGCCTACACAATTTTTAATTAAATGCTATCGCAGGAATAGAGTATATGGAGCAAAGGGAACCCAACATTTAGAACACAATGGCAAGAGCAACTGGACACGGCTGGGATAGTACTTATCGTCCGGGATTCAAATCTCTTCGATAAGGTTCGTAGCAACGCTAGATTGATGTTTCGGTGGAGAAATTACGTTGTTAGGACAAAAGTAATACTTTCTGTCGCACAACTAAACTTCTCTTCCTTCGACTCAAACTAAAAAAAACCATTCTTCTACGGAATATAATTATAATATTTAATGGAGGACTACTAATAAAATTGCCCCAAAAGACTTAACCTGGTAAATGCAACTATACAAAGCATCACCTCATAGCAGTTACTAAAAATTTTTAAAAATTCCAATAAAATTGGAAACATATTAAAGGTTTGGCAGCCAATATGAAGAATGAACAGTGTTTATTTGAAATCAAGCAAATGTTATTATCATTTGATGAATCTATGTGCATGTCAACATTAATTTTACCTTTTAAGTAGCAGCACGAAAATGTGCTGCTAGAAAATTTTCTGTAGAGCAAATCATCCATACAACGGGTACATACATTTGAGTCATTTTGTCAACTCATTTTCTATCAATTTTGGCTGTCTTTCCTAGCTGAAGGCGTACGAGTCTTCGAGAAAATGTTGTAGTTCCTATTACATATTCAAAAAATGCACTGATGTAGATGGAACAGAATAGATACTGAAACGGTTAACTGGGATGTGACTCATGCACCCAGAAAATGTTCTGGATAATAAAACGCCGCCTTAACATTATAAAGCTATAATATTTAAATGTAGATATTTTATAGAAGCTCACGGAATTCCCATCACACCTTAGTTCCATATCTATGAATACATTCGTGAAATTAGCACATAGTAAAAAAATTAAAATAAATTTACACATAATTTGATACCGACAATAAGTTAATTTGATTTTTATAGACTTACATACCCAGTTGTAATTAAGCTGTGATGAATATCTCCTGGAATGGTAAATGTCTACATTTTATTACTCCCTCTATTTAGATAAATTGAATATGACTGTGTTTATGGTGATTGTTATATGTGTGATGCTGTCGAACACATAATAGTTACAATTTTAGATACGACGCAAAAGTTTATTGAAACTGCTCACATATTTCTGTAGTAATTCTAATAATTATGTACGTCACGCATCTATCGCTGTAAACTAATCTTTATAATAATTAATATGTAACACAGCCGCTACCATCAACTTAAAATAAATTCTCTTAACCTGTTTATTAAATGGAAATCCTACATGACACTGTATTATATTTGACCATAATCTGGAAGCCTCTATCAAAAATTATATACACCACCGCAGGTTAATATATGCGCATATATTATTAGGGACACTTTTTTAAAAATACCAGTGGTAGTTTGTAACCTGTTCTGTTTTGTGTATTTGTCATACTCTCAAGTTGTTTGTTCCGTCTAAGAAGTGCGTATTTACAGCTTCCATTTAAAGGTGTTTATTATTCTTCAATAATTTATGAATGGAATGGTGTACACTATGTTATATAAATTAAATAGCGGAGAGGATGCGTCTGTAGAAGCCGTCTAAAAAGCACGATGTATTTAGTTAACAAGAAATGGTTCTCTTAATCCCTGAATAGTGACTGCTGTAATCCTAACGAATGCGAAGGAAGTATCAATAGAGATTGGTTTATTGCAGTATTTCTGAAAATCTGTATAACTTCGATATTACATTAGCATGGAAGCTACGATATTGAGTACAGTAGGTACTGTATAATTTAAGAATTGAAATTACTTTTGCTATTTTGTTTTAAATTGGTCATGACAATTGCGAATGAGTTCTGTCCTACACTGGAACTGTTTTGTGTTAGCCTTAGACAGCCGTGATTTTCCTCTGACTTTTATTGGAGTTCGACCAGCTATAATGATTGATATATTTGTCATAGAAGCAACTGACAATTTTTTTATAACTAATTTGTTCTATGCTGAAGGTTTCCGGGTGTTGACCGTGCCACGGTTAGTAAAATACATAATACAATACAAATAAAAATAAAATGCACAAGATATACAATAAAAACTCGACATTTCACCACATATAACTGGCTTCTTCAGGAGCAAGGGAATATCTGGGAAGTACCAGAAGGTCATGGTAAATCGACGTGTCAACAACGCTAGAGGCGCAAACTTTCTGACAGGAAATGGCTGTTTTGCAGGGGTACATATACGACTGTGCGGCAATGCAGATTAGCGAACATTGGCCGTTGAAGCGGAAAGGACTGGTCTGCAAATGCTACAAAGTTGGTAACCATCGTCGTGATTGAGATTCTGAGGATGTTTATTATCTCGATCGCTTCCCTTATCTTTCGAGGAAGATAGTGTAGCGACTTACGACAGATATCTGATCAAAGCAAATTTTGTAAGCCGTGTCGAGAAAATGTTCAGCTAAGGTTAAATGCGCTAAAGACCGCGTCTTAACGTATTGTTGATGCTCTTTGATCCTGACTTGAATTGAGCGTCCGGTTTCTCCAATGTAAACTGAACCACAATCGCAGGGAATTTTACAGATACCTTTATAGGAAAGCATGACGGGAGTACTTGGCCGAGGGAAGAATTTGAGAGATTTTGTTTAGGTGTTTGCAAGTGGTTTTGATGTGGTTCTTCCGAGGAATTCTGCCGATACAATCATTAACGGCGTGAATGTAGGGGAGAACGGCGGTATTTTGATGACTGTTACTTTCTGGTGCCTTCTTAGGGATTCGTGGATGACAGTACCTGTTTATGACCTTTTATGTATTGCTGGAGCTACATATATCCATTCTAAAGAAGAGCGGTTTTGACGTGTTTCAACTCTTGGTTGATATTATCGGGTTGGGAAATTGAAAATGTTCGATGAACAAAGGAGCTGATAACTGATTGTTTTTGTGCTGGATGTTGGTGCGAGTTGGCGTGAAGGTATCGATCCGTATGCGTCGATTTCCTATACACACGGAAACACATGAGAAGGATAGGTCTGAAGCACAATAGCGACTGCAGGCTTTGCGGTGCAATAGATCATTTGGTTGCAGTGCAACATCACCCTCAACTCAAATTCTAATTCTAATTGCTATACACAGAGTGTCCTAAATGATCATTTTGTAAACGAGTAAGCAATATATTCAGAAAGGGTAGGGAACCGTTTGCTTCAATCTCGGTCGTGAATTTGAGTGTTGACTGTTAAGAAAATCCAAGATTGGAAAGTTGGAGGGAGAACCGTGGATTCAAAAGCTTCCACAAAAATATTAGCAACCACCTGAGAAAGGAGAGCACTTCCCTCCCCGTGATGAAGAGCATGAAAAGTTCACAATCAGTAATATAATTTTTTAATTTCACTAACATTTTGTAGAAATACAGAGATTATATAAATGATAATGAGTTTGATGATATGCAGATAGCAATCAATACGTAAATCATAGGAATTATTTAAAAAGTACATGGAGCAAGTCACTTCGACCACTTGAGATAGGTATATAAGATACTCAAAGTAAGAGTATTAGTTGTTTATTTTCGTGCTGGGTAAATTGAGATAGTTTGGTACACACTATTTGGATGGCATTGAGGGCTCGGTCCGTGGTGATTAACTTTTTGCGAAGATAGATGACGTCTTCCTTGAGATCATGTAATATGCTGCAAATTACGTTAAAAGAATCATTTCATATTTGTCTTTAATTTCCCAGATATTTATAAAGATTGAAACATTGCTTAAACTTTG
>SMLS01074676.1:0-29829 GCA_004785975.1 Popillia japonica | reverse complement strand
GAGATAGCGCACCTGTACTGTGTGATCCATTGTGCGAAATATTTAATCTCGCTCTGCGTACCTCGACTTTTCCAGATATCTGGAAAATATGCAAAGTCAACCCAGTATTAAAAAAGGGGAATAAATGGGACGTACTGAACTATAGGCCTATTAGTATGTTATCTCGTTGTGCTAAAGTATTTGAACATCTCATTTACAATAAAATCTACAATAATGTGAAATGTTACGTTGCACCTGTGCGGCATGGTTTCATGAAAGAAAGATCAGTCTTAACAAATCTAGCTGAAATTACGCATTATATTAGTTCTTGTATCAACACGCAAGAACAAGTTGATGTTCTATACACTGATTTTGCCAAGGCCTTCGACACCATAGACCATACTATATTGATTTCCAAACTTGATTCCCTGGGATTTTCTTCTACGACTATAAACTTTATGTCTTCCTATTTAGATAATCGCACCAGTTACGTTTGCTGTAACGGCTTCTATTCCAGAACATTCACAGTTTCATCAGGGGTTCCTCAGGGATCAAATTTAAGCCCACTTCTTTTAACATTTATATCAACGATCTTTTATCCAGTCTTAGTTCCCGTGTTCTCGCCTATGCTGATGATTTAAAAATTTATTCGAAGTTATCTACCATCTCCGATTGTGAAGCTTTGCAAAGAGATCTTGATATTATTAATAATTGGTGTTTTCAAAATAAGATTATGCTAAGCGTAAACAAGTGTGCCATTGTTACTTATACCACAAAAACTAAGCCGTTATTATTTCCCTATTCTGTGGGACAATTCTCTATACCGAGACTGACCAAAATACGAGATCTGGGTGTTTTGTTTAGCCAACGACTTCAGTTCACCGATCACATATCTGTAATGTGTTCTTCTGCATCACGCTCGCTTAGTTTTGTTATCAGGTCTTGCCGCTCGTTCTCAAACTTAAGTACCATAAAAATGTTATTTTTCACCCTGGTGCGTCCAAAGCTTGAATTTGCTTCTATAATCTGGTACCCATGTTTCCTTCTTCAAAACCTGCTATTGGAAAGAGTCCAGAGAAGGTCCCTAAAGTATCTTTCGTTCAAAGCATCGGGTATCTATCCTCTACGAGGCTGTGACTACGGAGAATTACTAGAACACCACAATTTTACGTCACTAATGGACCGCAGAGAACTAAATAGTGCTAACTTTTTATTAAAATTGATACGCAACGAAATCGATGCCCCGCATCTGCTTTGCAATATAAATATTCTTGTTCCCAAATATGGTTCTCGTTCGTCTGACACCCTCGCCGTTGCCACAGCAAGAACTAATGTATTCTTCAGGGCGCCTCTTACCCATATGGCGAGGAATGCAAACAAACTTTATCCTGATCCGTTCCATTTACCTGTTTTCACATTACCCCATTAAGCTTGTTTATACTGTCTGTTTTAGTATAGTATTTAGTATACATATACGTATATCTAGAGCATTGCATTATATTACTATTTCAAATATTGTCCTTTTAGTGGATATATGTCTGTTGGGCAATAAAGACATTATTATTATTATTATTATTACTACTAATTATGTAGAGACAAAGAACCCCGCACAAACCTTATGGGAAATTGGCCCTCTGTCAAATTGGCTGAAACTCTGGGAAAATGAAGTTCTCGTCGCCCTGAACAAAAGTCTCAATGGGACCTGCAAGTCCTAGATTTTGTTGATCCTGGATGGGTAGCGCCGAGAGGAGGTCAAACCGTGTATATTGTATTTGTATACATTAAACACTTAAAACTTAAGACCGAAAAACACAGACTCTTATTAATCTTCTTGCCAGGTTTCCAGAGATTTTTCGATTTTCCCGCACCATTTTTTTTAATGAGAGCTTAAAGCTCCGAATAGAATACGCTTTTAGTGACAGCGTATAATGCAGATTTTTAACGATTTTCTAAAATAAATCTTTGAAAAATACAAATCGTTGAAAAAGAAATCGTTGACAAACATAAATCGTTGAAAAACATAATGCAAGCCGTGGGCTTTTCCGGATTCTCCATATTTTCGGATATTCTCATACATAAGTGAGAGGTCCATGCTCTAAAAAAAGAGCGTATTTCTTGAGAGCCTAAAATGCAGAGTTTAAACGACTTTTCCTCGGTTTTTTCTGGGGTTTCCAAGATTTTCCGGCTTTTCCATACCATTGTTTTAAGAAAAAGACCCCAAGTTCTGACAAAAAAAAATTTTCAAACGATCGAAGCTGTTTGAAACTTGCACGCATGCTCACTTGTACTTTCACCTTAATCTGCCCACACACCCAAACTCATTTAAAATGTAAAACTTGCAGGTCTCATAACTCCGAACCTACTCATAGGATCTTTTAGTGCCCATTGAGACTTTTGTTCAGGGTGACGAGAACTTCATTTTCCCAGAGTTTTAGCCAATTTGACAGAGGGCCAATTTCCCATAAGGTTTGTGCGGGGTTCTTTTGTATAAATGCAGTAAAGTGCGTTGTATATAGAGCATAACAGGTCAAAGTAATGTGGGCAGTATTTGTTGCTCGAGACGTAAAAACCAGTTCCGAAAATTGAGAACAAATCTAGGAAGCATTGGATGATAAATGCAACTGCCGTTCTGTGGTTGTTATGGATCGTTATATATAATGGGATGCTGAAAAATATTAATATACTAAATAAATATGTATACCTACTAATTAAGGAGCGGGTTTACTTTTGACACCTATGTCAATGTGAAGAGAGTGAGCTCGCTGAAGAAATGGCAGAAACTCTAGAATAATAACTAAACGCTTAACTTCGAATATTTGCTCCTGGATTATCATTACCTGGTTTCGGACCGGTCATGGCTTGTTCAGACATTATAACCATAGAGTGGGAAACAGTAAGGGATAACGGAATGTAGTACGGAGAAGTATCATACATGTGGCTAAAGTATAAGACATGGACCAGAGAAAGAGGCAACCTAGAACGTGAAAGGGCGGACAATGAAATGGATTTTAAGGCAGCAAGTGCGCGTAAGTTCAACAGAATCTGTAATTTTATTAGTGCAATTACAAAAGGAAAGGAACACGAAACTAGAGTCAGAGGTAATGCATGTTGAGTATTGAACTGGCGGGGTTGAAAACAATGCTACGATCGATCTAAGTGCATTGTGTACACATTGGCAGAATTTTCCGGAAACAATGTAGTAAAATCATTTTCAAATCCTTAAATAAGAGTTACCGTGACCTTCTGACATTCCTCACTTTCTTACTTTTAAAGAAATCGCCTATACATATTATTGGCAGAACGTTAAGTTAGTAAGTATTATATTTATATTTTGTGTTTCTGTTACCTTTCTGTATTGTATTTAAGTTTTGGAAAAGAATAATCGGTCTTCACTCTATGATTTGCAATTACTTGTTATGTATGTATGTATTAGCAATAAAATTTGCAAATACGACTAGTTAATGGGTCATAATATTCCGTTATTACATTTCAAGTGTAGCTAGTTATAATATGTAAATATATGTAATTCTTTTTATCTAAGATACACTTTAATGTAATTGAACTTCTACATTCTTTATCGGTACTTCTAAACAATTTATGCATGACATGCTTCATGGACCCATTGCATGTCGATTTGTTACTTTATTAAGCGCCTACTTATTTATAAACAAGTTTTATAACCACTTTTAAACGAATGGCAGTTTACTATGTTAGGTAAAACATTTCAATTTTAAGTGCTATATGCGGCTTTTACTTGCCATTGAAAGAACAACTACTTAACAGTATAAACGCTAATTGCTTTAATTATATTAGAAGACCACACAAATTTCTCTATAATCTAAAATATCCGCACGTAAAAACACTATAGTTTAATTTAAATTTACTATGTTGTCTCAAGCAACATATAATTTGTTATATTATTATTAAATTACTTCCTATGGTGCAGTTGTTTGATGTTAAGTACTTTGTGTGTACTTTTCATTTTTATTGCATACATGATATTGATATTGTTTGCACCGATATTATTGTTTACTGATAAGTGAATTCACATTGAAAAATATTACCCAAGAACTTACACATGTATTCAATGCGTTTAAGAGAACCTAATGCTATTAACTATGGAAGTTAAAAATGAATCTCAGAGCTAATAATAGGAGATCGATACATAGCGCAGCCACGTAACCACCATTGCGTATTAGCGTGCTGAAAGTGATTGAGTCGTATCAAGCAAACTTCAAAGTCAACTAACTTATTCATTATTATCACTCGTGTAAAAATAATTGTAATATGTAAAGATCGCTTGACAATTCCATCTCTTAGAATGACAATATAATATATGTAGTGCCGATTGGAATTTACGTAATGTGATTACCGGCGCCGAGAATTGATGTGCGGCTCAGTCAGCTGAAACTATAAACGGAAAATCCATAGTACAATAACAAAGCAAATGGAACGGAATGGAAATCGCATAATAAAAACCAATGTTATAACAAGCAGGCACAATGTGGCAGAACGAGTGTGTTCCGTTTATGGTTATACAATGCAATCATCACACCTTGTAATTGTTACTGAAAGTGAACGTATTGTACCCATAACATTATTACAATGTCTTTCTAATAAAATGAAGTTTCAATCGTAACAAGGCAACTGACACCAGAGTAATACAGCCTATTTACACTTACAATCTACCTGAGATGATATTGCGAAAAGGCTATCTAGTGTACATTGCTTGGTTACCTTACTATATACATTAACTTTCCGAAATTTTGAAGAGCCATAACTATTTTCAAATGATTGTGGTGTCTAATTTTATATCTTTTACATCCCAAATGCCCCATACATACATTTACCTCCAATGACAAAAGGTAAATTTAAAAGAAATCTTAATTTGATTAAAAAAATGGATGTACAAACAAAGAAAGTTATAGTAATTATTCGAAATAGTAGCCGTTCGCATTTAAACATAGTATGAGACGTGACGAGACACCCTCAAAAAGTCGCTCTTCATAGTTAGTTAATTCCTCTCATGTGTTTACCGGTGTCTGGTAGATCAGATCCTTGATACGTCCCCAAAAGGACGAAATTCACAGGTGAAACATCTGGAGATCACGCAGTCGCAGTCAGTTCCACGGTCCTAACCGCCTTACCCACCTATCTTCGGACATCAAGGTGAGTGCCTGGGATACTTCCTGGGTGCAGTGGGCTGGCGCTCTATCCAGTTGATACCAACAGGTTCTCCCTCAAATTCAAAGGCAGGCTGTCAAGAAAATCTTCAACTACAGTCCGTAGCAAACTCAAGTAACGCACTGCCGTTAATACGCTGTCATAAATAATAATAATAATAATAATGACCTAAGAAAACTTGTCATTCATTATAAGGCAAAAGACATTGAAACTAAACCTGCTCTGAGGATTTCTTTCTCGGATCGCGTGCGGATTTACTGAAGGGCAGCATGGTTATTATGCCGGTTAAAAATTTCCTTCACGCAAAAACTTAGATTCGCCCGTCCAGATATTTTTTTTTTCAAAAAGATCTCATCTCTTCTTGACTTCGAAGATATAACATCTCACAAAAATTCATTACGTTGTTGGAGTCTTGAGAACGAAGGTCTTATACTAACGAGAACTTGTAGTCGTGGAAGTTATACTTCTTCAAAATCCCATACTAAAGACCTACTGACTCCCAGATCTTCTTCGGCTACTTTAAGATGAAAGTTGAATATAATAATTTTAAGTGCTTACTGTATTTATAAATCTTTTTGTTTGATTTTCATTATAAGTAAACATCGTTGTATGGACAATCACATGGTCAAATCATTTTACCTACTCGCAAATTTAGAATTTGGTGCTTTTTTGGATATTTGGGCTGTTTAACAGCTATTGGTTTGTCGTTCCATGAAACATACTCAACAGAAGAATTCAGACCTTCAATATAATATACAGTCTGTTTAGATTTTAATTAAGGAGCGATTCAAACAAACTAGATTTGGGCGATCCCTTTATTAACAGTTTACTACCTTTTATTTGCTGAATTGTACAACAACATCCTACCAGTTTAGCTGATGAAAGGAATTTAGACCTATTGTTTTGTACTAAACAAACAATAAAAGCGAATTAGAAGGACATAATGTAAAATGTAACTAACGGAAAACAGGAACATATAGGTAAATGTTTACCTTTATAAAATATTCAGCAAAGGGTTGTCAATTGGTTTACGGGTCACCCATCCAACTAACATGCAAAGTACGAGCTATGTAGCTTCGGCAATCATAGAGCGTCACACTGCCGGCTTCATATTAATTGCAATTTTCACACATTGAAAAGTGTGACATGCTAGAAGCATATTTAATGCGTCAAAAAAATTGCAAAAAGTGGTTCAACGATACACTGAATTATTTCTTGGGGGTCAAGTGCCTAACCACTATTACTTAACAATAGGTAACGTTTTTGCTAAAAAAAAAGGACAAATGGAGGCGCTATTATTTTCCAAGAAACGTTACCGTGTTAACGTATTTTGAAGTGCATTCGCAAAAAATTCGATAAGGCAGTTATCTACAGAAACTAGCATTGCTTATACTACTATTCAAAGAATTCTCAAGGAATACAAATCTTCGCCGTATAAACATCAACGTGCCCAAACGTTAGAAGACGGTGATGCCGATAGAAGGCTTCAGTTTTGTAGATGGTTTATTAACAAATGTATTCAACACCCAAACTTTTCACGAAAAATATTGTGGAGCGACGGGACAGGTTTTTCTAATCGCGGAATGTAATGCAAAGAACGATCATTATTAGGCTACAGAAAATCCTTTATTGGTGCAGCAGCTTAATCCACAGAGAAATTTTAGTGTAAATTTTTGGTGTGATTTGACCAGATCAAAAATTTTAGGTCCATATTTTTATCACGGTTCGGTCACAGGAGGACGTTACACTTAATTTCTCGAACCGTTATTACAAAAATTCCTCGACAATTTGGATTCGGAGAGTCGACTAGATGTTCATTTTCAGCAGGACGGAGCACCTCCTCATAATCATCAAGAAATTCCAAGACTTCTACAGCAACTGTTTGGAGTTAGTGGATATAATATAAGTGCTACTTGTTAGCCAGATATAACGCCTCTGGACCTTATATTTGGGGATATGTAAAAAGTGAGACATACAAAACACGATTCAATAATGTAGATAATCTACAAGACGCTATCCGTATTATTATTAATTCTACTGACGACAGAGTTGTTCTCAAAGCTACACAAAGTGTCTTAAAAAGGTCACAAAAATGAATTCAAGTAGGAGGTTATGTTTTTGAGCATCTACTGCAGACGTGTTTCTTTACTGTTTGTTTATATTGCCTTTAAAAATAAATTTGGTTCGTCCAACTTGACCACACCTTAATTTTTTAATTATTTCAGTTATTTTCAATTTTTTCGAATAGTCATATGAACATTTTTGTTAAGCAAGTTATTGTACATATATACATCGTCTGGCGTAACAACATTCCATTAGAAAAATATACGTTTTTTGAAATAACCCGTTACCTAAGTATATGTTCGATCTTTTTCTGTTTTCACCATCGTAATCAGCACAAAAAAACTGTATCTTTCTTAATTTAACCGACCACGTGGCTCCTAAAATATCGGATATACCAATGGTGCACTTTTAATTTGGATCATCCTGTATACATAAATATATATAAGTACTTATGTTTGAATTATAAATCAATTTCTTTAATTTGCCTATTTAATTAATTTCTGTTCAATAATTGTTTATCAACAATATTATCTAAAACGAAAAAATGATTGAGATATAGGATGATGTATATAATCCTACAAACAGCATCAACTATTTTTGTAATATTTAATATAAACATGAAAATGAAATTAATTATTATTACATCAATGTCTTTTTGTCGAGGTCTCACAATTCTGTTTTAAGTATTAGAAAGAAACCTGCCAAGAAATCCAATCAAGAGCTTCATTTAATAAAATGCAGGAGCAATTGATTTCTTTTTTGATATATACCTTTTCATAAATCATTCTTTCCTTTATAATTATTTTCTTTTTAAAAAATCTTAATATTTTCAGTCATGCGTTGTTTCCTTAGAGACAAACCACATTTAGCGGTTATGGATTATATGATCTGATGTAAATGTGAAATTTATATGTGATCTTGTAAATTCACAAGAGAATAAAAGTAAGGATCGGATGATCGGCTCAACTAGTAATAGTAGGTATCAATTAGAAGCATGCAAATAGTTCTATTAGGACGGAACGATAAATGAAGAAATTTATTCCGAAAATTTTCGCTCTTCTCAAATTTGGTTTTGAAATAAAGTGGTGAAATTATTTAATATATCAAGAAATCAACAATAATTATAAAAATCCGCTATATCAAAGATTATCCAAATTATAGAAAAAACAATTCCTAGATTACACAGTATTGAAAAAGTAACCAAAGTATCTATTCATAGTCTATGTGCTTGCTAAGTGGTAGCACAGCTTGATTAATTCACATACCTACAACAACAGAAATATATGTAGAAATCTGTTTTGTCCAAAGCTGACAAACTTCAAAATGAATATAATCATGAAATGAAGATAGAACCGTTTACAACGAGGTTTTTTTAGACATTAATTATTAGATGAGCTAAATTGGGAGAATCTTTGCCAGAACCGCTCTAAATCATTGACGTTGTTAAACTGTATAATCCTGCTATACGCTACAGTCTAAATTGGAACATGCTTCTGTAAACAATAGCCAAATGTATGATATACATATATGCTAATATATTTATAGATATCATTTCAAATATACATACGATACATATCTATTACCTATTTAGAGCACAAATTTGATTTTCTAAGACTTGCTATTAGATCAAAATCTTTTAGCGTAATTTTCATATGGCATATATGAGGATTAAATCCTTTGTATGCACGACATGCTCCTGTTGTAAGAAAGTATGAGGTATCGACATACATTTTATATTACATATTCCATTCAATATAATTGAATTAGTGTGTAATCGAATCTGTACATTGTGCAGTATTTTACGTGAAACAGATTTTATTATTTCTATCGAAATGACAATCCTATTGATGGTACCCGCACTGCCGTCGCTGGGCTATTGTACATTCTTGTAATTACAGCTACTCAAAGAGCCCTGTCCAACATAGTAATCGTAGGCTCTCTTTGATGGATCTTCTCACTCTACCCCTGGACAACTACGATTTGTTTCCTAATGTCATTAAACGTTTTGCAATGGTACGACATATAACGAAATGATTCCAGACATCCTCGGACAAATTTGCATGTTTTTTACTTGGGAGTGTACTGTTATTATCCGTCTTATTTATATTGAATTCTTGGTTCTATTAAACGATTCCTGACTATTTCCTATTGGGTGACTTTCCACCAACAGTATCACGTTTTTTTCTTGTACATATATTATTTTCTGTTAATGCAAACAATTACAGACTACTACTATTTTGACATCGCCGAAGACAGAAAAAATATATCAATATGTAGAATTGCAAAGAAACTTATATCCATTAAATGCGAATATAGGGTACGCGTTTTATTGCCGACTATTCGAAAATACACAAAGAGCGAATTTTCTTCTGGGTCAATAGGACTAAGATTGCTCGCAGGCACAAAAACTAAGAGATTGAACTTGAGTAGGCGAAATATCCGACTATAGGAGGACAGAAACTCGTAGAATACTAATCAGTAGTTTCGTCTTGAGGTATAGATGCCAGGAAAGGAGAATTAGTAATTATACATTAATAGACTATTAATTATGTCAACGAATTACAAATTGTTTGCAAAACTGAACTTTATCTTGTAGAAAATGATTTTTTACTTCTACATGCATGACTTTATTATGTGGCACAGAAAAATAAATAGATACTTATAGCTCTACGGCGACTATGGCCTTTATAAGATCAAAGTAACAAACTAATAGTATGCTACTAGCTTTTCTTCTATGAGAAAACAGAATACATTCTCGACAATTTATGGCCTAATCGTCTTTATTTCGCTATATGCTTTGACTTGATTTGATTGAACACTGGATACGGATCAGGTCTTTACATCATCCCCTTAGCGGCGAGGCCTATGGCCTATTGTATTATTCCGTGCCTAGTGAATTTCTTTACATAAGCAGGTTAGTCGCTTTAATAGACTAAATGGCCTGTGCGGTGAACCTCTCTTACCTGCTACTACATAGGTTAACTGTTCCCAGCAATGACAGTCACCGTTGCACCAATGCAGCCCATGCAAATATAACGTGGTAGATTTTCTCCTTCTGCTCACGGCATAGTGCCGAAATATGTTCATCTGTAGGAATGGCAATGCTATGCCCAGCACATCTGCTGCTAAATGGGTGCTCCATCATGCGTTTGCTGTTTAACTGGCCGTTAGAATTACCCTTGTACAGATTCCTTGATCACAAAAAAGGCCATTATAATCGATTTCTAAAATTTGAAAAATAAGCACAGCATACGTCATTCCGCGTTTATTGGAACACTCTGTATATAAATATCTATACCAATCGAAAGGGCTGACTGAACGGTACAAGTCCGCAATTGAAACTATTTTTCTATCTCTTACTGTTTAAAAGTTATTCAGAAAAATCCAAATTTGGGCCAAATTATAAGGGTGAATTACACCCCCTAAAGTTTGCCTTGTATTTATACAATATCTACAATTATTCATTATCATAACTTTTTTAAAATTAGGAACATTTAGTTTATCGAATAAAGTCCGCAAGTGTACAGTGGGATTAGTGGCTTTTATGCTTTCGCTTTGTTTCAAATTTATAGTGTGTATTTGACCTCTTGCAATACTTCAAAATAAAATTTACCAACATGTATTTTACAGAAATCTTGTGAAACTTGTTCTTATACGCGAATTATTTTAAGGATATTAATGTGAAATATAAAGATATTATAAAGTATTCAACTTTAAGTTAGCAATAATTTTTGAAAGTTTCCTTTTTTTTTATTCTCACATTTATATAAACGAGGTTTACATAAATTGTATGTTCCAACATTAAATGACGTTTCCTGATTACAAAGTTTTAATCCTCACTTTTGCGGTAAGCGTTTCCAGCGCTTTTCACGCTATTGTTGCTTCGTTGTCGCTTTCCTTGCTTATAGCATTTCTGTTTTCAAGATACACCTAATACTCGTATGTTCAAAAATTATTTTATCCTGCATGGTTTTACGGGTTTTAATAATCCGGCTTGTACTTAATTCGCAGTAGCAACTTTTTTATTTTGTATTTTAAAGTGTGTCTGTTAATTCTGCTTGTATAGTTATTTCTACTGTATTAGAATTCTCTTTATTATTACCTGCAAGTCTTCTAACAAATTATATTCGATTTTTTGATATTATTGTTCACTGCTTCTAGAATAAACTGGTTCCTTTTTTTGATATATATTTTTAATGTTTTTTATTTATTTTTCGTCCTTTTCTTAGTTGTTAAGTATGTTCTATACATATCTGCTAATGCTAGACATTATTCAGCACGGCAAACATGACTTAAATATGTCTTTGATCGGATGTCTAAATATTTGTATATTCGTATAATTTTAAGAGGAATTTCTTGCAATATCTAGAAATGCATACAAGTTTTTTGACAAATATGAACAAATAATGCAAATATGTGATTGTATTGTAATGTCAGAGTTACGCTTTTGCCCTATATTTTCCTTAGTTGCGTGTATCCATTTGTCGATAACCATATGGCTGCAGTCCTAATACATTCTGTAATACATATACATGAACATTTAGAGACTTCCTTAGCACGAATACTAAAGGTATATACTCTGTAAAATTGATCGGTCGTTCTCGTTTATTTAAAGATTTAAAGAATTCTGAACTTCACTAATAATTCAATGCGGATAAATAGCACGAAATGTTTTCCTGTGCAGTAAAGTAAAGTAATACGATTGTTGGACAGAAATGTTTCTATTTATAGGTCTTCTGATTCTTAATATCTTTCAAGATAAAGAACGCAGAAAATTGGACATAGGGGACACATTATATCCCAAACAAGTTATATCTGACGGTAACAAGTTAGGCTTCCTCAGGGATTCTCGAAATCAGTTGCTATTTTATTCGTGAAATGTGATTCCACATATAGATACGATAAAATGTTAAGAGAAATTTATTGAGATACCGAATATTTGTTGGCTTTAGTCCGCAATATAACAAATAAACGCACTTTTTTAGACACGAAACAAAGAGCGCGTAGGTTCAGAGTTTATGCTCTTACGGTTACTTCACTGTAAATTTTGAGAGAAGTGAATGTATTAATACATATATACAGGGTGACCCAGAGTAAACTTCAGTCTTGAAGTATGCTTTGTGTGAAATCCATAAAAAGGTGATCCTACGGAACCTAAAAATTATAGGCCGATATCTGTTGTTTGTATTCTCGGAAAGATCATCGAGATTATATTAAAGGAGCGTTTTCACTGCTACATGCTTCGCAGTTTGGATACATGTCGGAGAGATCCAGAATTGACGCGCTATTGAGGGTCGTGGAAGGTATAGTCGAGGGTATGGAGAGGGGGGGGAGCACGTGATGTTGGCAATGTGCGACCTCAGCAAGGCTTTTGATTGCGTAAACCATGACTTACTCGTCAAAAAATTGGAATTTTATGGAATCCGTGGCGCTGCTTTGGCCTTGCTGGAGTCCCTGGGTCCTTTATTATTTATAATTTACGTAAATGACCTTTTCTATTGCTTAGCGCCTGGTCGTCTGGTGATGTATGCTGATGATGCGACCTTCATTAGCTCCGATAGGGATTTGCAGCGCCTGGCGATGACGGTGCGTGTGATAGAGACGCGTGCGGAGAGTTGGTACAGCGCCAACAGATTAATGTTAAATCGTGATAAAACACCGAAAATCGTTTTCTCTACAGCTAGTGACGTGGGGGCAGGCGTGCCGGACGCGGCTCTGCTTGGCGTGGTTTTGGACAGCAAATTGTGCTGGTCTAGTCATGTTGAGATGGTTCGTAGGCGGCTTTCCTCTCACATTTTTCTTTTGCGCCAGATTAAAAGAATAACAACTGAAAACATTCAACTATCTGTTTATTTCGCTTTGATCCACTCTCAATTGAGCTATGGTGTTGTTCTGTGGGGAAACAGCGGTGCGGCTGTGCGGTTGTTCCGGCTGCAGAAGCGATCGGTACGCATTGTGGCGGGCGCGGCGCCTCGTGAAAGTTGTAGATCTTATTTCAGTAAATACGGCATTATGACTCTGCCATGTCTTTATATTTATTATACTCTTCTGGAGATACACAAAAATATCACGTCTTATAATACTCAAGCTGATAATCACTGCTATAATACTACATATGCAAACAACTTAAGAATACCAAAACAAACGTTAGTCTTTATAATATATTACCCAGTCAATGGAGGAGTTTACACTACAGCTTGTTCAAGATCAGAATCAAGGAATTCATGTTGAAGTACTGTTTTTATTCAGTCGATGAGTTTTAGAGTTTTGATATGAGAGACGTGTGAGGCGCGCTCTATTGTGCCGTTTCTAGTGCCGGCGGTCTTTGTGTGTTACATTTAATATACATATATGTATTTTGTTAGTTTTAAGTGATGACTAGTTGGATTTTTATATGTTTTATATATTTAACCTTTGACTTACCACGAGTTCTTGTAATGCCATGCAATTATGTATGTACATATGTGGTCAATAAAATTATCTATCTATCTATGTGAATGAGAATTTTGTGGCAGAACTATTTATTATTGAGCAAATAATTCAATAATAAATATAGATCATACAATAATAAAACATAAAATTCTATAACAAAATTGAATCGTACCCGGGAGGCTAATATTTAGTATGGCCGCCTTGAGATGCAATGACAGCTTCACATCGTCTAGGCATCAATTCCATAAGCTTCTGACATATGTTCTGTCAATTAGTATCCATTCGACACTAACAATTGTCTTGAGAGAATTAATATTAGTAGATCGTTGACGTGAAATGGCTTGTTTCAAAATGGACCACAAATGTTGAATTGGACTAAGGTCCGGTTGCTGTGCAGGCCAATCCAATACGTCTATGCTATTGGTGTGAAACTAATTTTGCACAATCGTGGCTGTATGCTTTGTATTTCGATTCTGTTGAAATATAAATTCATTGTTACGGCCTAATTTTTCTGCAGACAAACGAAGTTTTGATATAAGGATATTCAAATACTTTTGTTTAGTCATGATTCTATCAATACATTGGAGTACACAACCCTTTCCCATGACATTAAACCCCATTGCAATTTACCATCACCGTATTTCTCGTGGGACTCAAACTCTCTGTTTTATATTTTTCACTTACCTTTGTCCATGGGTGAATAACACCATCTGATCAAAAGTAGGATTTTTGTTTCATCTGACCATATTGTATGTTGGTCAAGAGACCAATTTATTTTATCTTTCGCCCATTGCAATTGCATTCGTTTATTTTTAGTTAATTCTGGCTTAATTCTTCTACAAAATAAGTTTTTTCTATAAGATTTAATAAAGCTGTGATTTCGTATTTTATGTTTTACCAACGCGTTTTGACATGCAAACGTCAAAACTGTTTGTCAGTACATTCTATCAGAACAAATGTGAAATTAGGTTCATAGCTGGTGGCGCTAAAGCAAGTGTAGTTTGGAACTATTAAAAATTTTGACCTTGAGTATATTAGTGGACCCCCCACGAGCAGCACTTTATTCATAAAATAGTTGGCCAGAGAGTAATGTTGTCTGTTGTCATGAGTGGTCATGAGTAAAGTAAAAGGCAAATAACTTCACACGTTTATTATCTGCACTTAGCAGCCAGATTCATTCAAATTTTTGCGTCAGCCGCACATATTCATACTTATCTGTTGCATTCGTGCACTGGGGGTAACTATTGAGGTGTATGAAATATTGCAATCTAAAATAGAACTTCATTTATATATACTATTCGGACAGTTTATCACGTTGATACTGACTACTGATGTTTTTGATAAGTTTAACTAAGGTTTTTTGCGAATTTGACAATGAAATCTATCTCCAAAACAGTAGTTTAGATTAGTATATATGGATAACTATCGACGACAAATATCACAACGGTGTCATCGATGTGACATAACATTATATTCCACTATTTTATACAATGCATATTCCTTAGCAACACAAACTATAAATAAAATTAAAAGCTAAATAATTCACAAAAGTTTCAATAAAATACAGTGTGTCCTAGCGATAAAAAGACGGAGTAGTAAATATGTAATGTCCGAACAGGATCACACCTGAATGTAATGAAAAATTTATAAATTTATTAATTTGCGTAGGTACGAAATTCTTATATTACGGACCTGATTGAAGGTATGTTTCGTCGAAACACTAAAGAATGTAGTGCAAACAATTTATAATCGTATGAACATATTGCTGTGGCTTGCACAAAAAATAATCAAATAAACCACAGCAATATGTAGCCATATTATTGATAGGGCGCTTCGGCAACTGTAGTAGCTCAACTAATATCAATAACGCACCTAGATGATCGATTACTTTTTACAAAGCTGGCTAACTTTTTCACTGGCAATGAAAGAGAACAAATGGTGTTGTTTTTCCAAACAATAGGAGTCATTGCGCTTAAGCTTGTAGTTTATAATAGCTGATTCTAATAATTGTGGCCGTTTACGGTAAATATCAAACTACTTACTTATTTTTTATCTAGCCTTGTTAAAAATTAAACACAAATTTATCTCGTAATTAATTTTAATAGCTGATGGAAAAAAACACAATTAATGATTTGATGTTTATTATGGAGTATCGTTGGTAGTTACTTTTTAGTAACCTCGTATAGAGATTTATTTTTTTATCTGCAGTTTGCGTACGAATAGAGACCTCATATTTTGGATTTACTTTGTCTAGCATTCCAGCTTGCGATTGCTGCTACTCCGTCTTTTTGTTCCCTGAAACCCTGTATATTCTACCCGTATATGTATGTATGCTACATATTGCTTGAGCACTTCATTTTCTTCATAGAAACTATCGAGGTAAGTTATGGAAAGTCGATCGAAATATATTCTACTCCTTTTTCTGAGAAGTACCACAGAGGACTGTTAAACGAGCACAATTTCCGACTCTACCACCGTCGCATTCCCTAGTAAAGTACTAACTAAATGAGAAACATGATGGAAACGCTAGTCGTTTCTTATTGGGGGTGTTAAAAAAATTGTAGCGTGTTTCAACGATGTGATTCAAAGTCTTTCTATGAAAAGAAGTAATACACATTCTAAAATTAAAAGAGCATGTACACTTTTTTGAGGAACATTTTGGATATTTGCTAAATGTAGTTGCGTATTTTTAACGTTGAAGCTTGAACTAATGTGATAGACACCAGGTTAAATATATTTCGCAATAATATTATTGCATTCGACAGAAAACCGGTTATGACGTGAAAATATACGAAAAAATGAAAACGGTAGTTTCAAACAGAAATGTTGTACTGTGTACTGTTATATAGTGCTTGAAACTAAGCACGTATAAATATCGCAATGAAAATTCTCAAATTATTATGTTGTCGAACTTACCATTACTGTAGTTGAATAAGTAAGCAAGCACCTTCTGCTTCAAGAATCCACTTAGGTGTATTTTATATTCACTTTTACGTTTATTGGATATATTGTGCATGTTCTGAATAACTTGAAATTCGCGTTCCGAATATTAAAAATTCGTTCCATACTGTGGTTATTTTATGCATCACAAAGTATTTGTGACCGGTATTTTTTACTAATTCCGTAGATACTTTCTGACTTTTATGCTTTCTTTGATCCAATATTCCCCATACCAAACCAATAAATTTCTATGCTATCTTGTCGTCGTGAATATATAAGTCATCGCCTTTATTTTGTGTACGCGTCTCATAGCCGTCGTACTGATTTTTGTTTATGTATTTGAAATTAGAAACATAGGAGTTGATTAATAGAAAGCAAAATATAGTTACTGCGTTATAAATTTTACTGAATTCCTGATATTATTGGATATAACATAAATGTAAATACATGACGAGAATTTTCGAAGTTTTCACATAATTTGACACCATCCTATACTGCGTGTAAAGGTGTGGGGTGCTCTGGTTTTAAATTATTTGAACAGATTTTGTTTTAATATTTACTGAAATCCTAGGTTGATACTAGTTTAATCTATGTAGATAACACTACACCTAGTGTTTTGATAATTGGAGATTCGTTTAACATTAGCATATAAATTATATGCAAACTGAATATGTATTTGATGTAAACTTTCAACTCGATTTATGACGTTGTGTAACTCATATTTTGAAGTTGTTTTATAGATATGGTAATCAACGGAATTAACATGATTCGTCAAAAATTGAAGTTTGCGATAGTTGTGAATTACAATATTTTCATATTTCGTATAAGTATAAATTAATAAATTATTATATTAATACAGCATATTTAGAAAAATAATTTATTAAACTAATCCAAGCATCGATAGGAGGAGCAACAGAATATCTAATAGCGTCAGACATTATCCTGTGAGAGTTCTATGTAGATACCTACTTACCGGAGCAAGAAACCTCCAGGAATCAAAAGAACTAGTCCGGGAGGTAAACTGTTTACTAGCCAAGACTGGTCTGACTGTGAAAATGGACATCTAAGGTACCCTACTAGACACTTTATTTGATCTCCCGGCTGGCTAAGAGACACTGTTAGCGTTGGATAGTGACAAACCTCCTACAGTGGCATTTTACATTGTATACTTTGCAAAATTGAGTTTTGCAATTCTGTGCTATTCATAAAATTACCAAACGAACAGTTTTGAAAATATTTGATCCGTTAGACTTATTAACATAAGTTATAATGCAATCCGTCTAGCAACTAAACCTGAATTGGGACGAGTCAATTCCTATACGCTGGTCGCAATTTGAATAGGAATTAGATATCATTCACGCCAACAAAATTTATCGGAAGATTCCTATTGTCAAGGTATAATTAATAGTTGCGCGTATGTTTTAACGACCGTTGTTCATTGCTTTCAAATTTGTTGGGTGTTGTCACGTAGTTTTTAATTGAAGTTTTGCTGATCATTCTTTTTCAGAAGGTTTTGCAAGACATATGTAGTTGTCTTTCACTTCAGGTTAAGCTTCTTCGTTTCGGCGATTCGTAACCGTTACAATTCGTTGCAACTTTAAGATATCGTCGGAGTAACTATAATACTGAAATGGGAAATTGTTATATCCCAACGCCTGAACGATTTCAACACAAGTTATAACTATATAGAACGTCATGTTTTTTTTTCACACAAGCGAACAAGCTTATAGTGTAGTAAATGTACTATAAAAAACTATTTGTGTAGATTTTTCCAATCCAAAGTAGTGCCTCTAAAGCTTACGACCTTACCTCAATGCAGCTTTGCTATGCTCTTCTGTTAGCAAAATCATAATCGAGGAAAATGCAATCCACAATGTTCCCATACGAAACACATATCTATGGACAAAATGAACTATCGTCTTAGCATAGTTAAGTGCAATTTCAAATACCTGGCCAACATTTGTCGCAAATAGAATGGAAAAAAATATCTCCGCAAATGAAAATCTAGCTGATCTCGTATCTGGCGACATAACGTCAACTGAACTACTGTTTAGCAAATTTTGGTGGTATGGACCGTCTTGGTTAAATGAAGATGGGGTACCTCAGCTTCACATAGCAGAGATAGAAGAACTGCTGAAGAAAGAAATCGGTTAGACGAAACCTTTCCATATAACCATTTCCATGGTAGTCATATCAGTTCAAGCTATACTGTATTCTATTTACGTGCAAGAATTTAATTTTGTTTCGAGTGCCTGGTAGTAGGACCACTAAGAAGTGCAAAAGTAGCAAGAGTTTAGTACGCAACATCTAAAAACACAGATATAAGGATGGAATATGATGTTGATCCAAGGGTTTACCAATATTATACAACAGCAAACTGTATTTCGCGGGGAAGCTCGACCACGACATAAAATTTATTATTTTTACTGATTCAGTACCTATATACACGAAAAACAACTTCATGCAGGTGTAAAATCTGCTTGGCAGACGTACGACAGCTGCACGGACCTGTATGCGGAAAAAATACTCTCAAGCAGGAGACAAGATGTTATCCATGCTTTAAGGTAAAACCTACAGCTTATCAGCATATCATAGAAGTTCAAGTTGCACGTCCATTCATCAACAGTGATTTAGATCACTCTGATCCTATTCATGTTCGCAAAACTAAACGAATAGGTTCAGTGAAACCTTATATTGCGTTGTTCATATGCAAATTACATAAACAATTTACAACGGATTAGTACCTATATGTCTTAACGACAGAATCATTCCGTAACGCTCGTAAACGGATGATTACATATGCTACCTAACTCAACTATTAACGTTATCTATAGAACCATAGATAATGGAACTAAACAAAAATAGAAATATCTCGCTATCAGCTGATTAAAAGGTGCGAGCAACACTTGTTACAAAATTGGTCTAATTGTAAGTGAAAAACTACCAGTTTGAGATTAATCGAGGCTGGAGACTCATTCTAAAGGATTAAAAATCTGTTCAAACCAATAGTTCTCAAGTCGGGCGACATGTTTGGAAAGCTTCAGTTACTTGTAAGATAAATTTCAATTGCGTAGATCATTGTTACACTTATTGAATGGTTTGGAAAAGGCGTCACATACATTTAGTACATTTTAGTTTCATGCCAAAACTATTGAAGTTGATAATAAGTACAAACCTTCTAAATAATGTTGCTTTGTACAATTTTTTTCTCTTAGAGCCTACTTACATAACTGCATTCTATTGTTACCATCATATTTCTTCGTAAATTATTCACTTGTAATTGTATATTGCCAAATTTGTAATCACACATCCATCCATTTGTAATTGTTGAAACTCCTAGAAATCCACTTCTTAAGATTCGAGTTACTTGCTTTTTCTCTGAAGGTCTTGTAAACAAGATTAGGAGCTTCCATCACTTTAGGCAAAGGGTATAATACGTTTATATAATAGTGTAGTTCAGAAATATTACCATAACAAGTCAATTACAAGTCGAGTCACGTTATTACAAGTTCAACTTTTATTTAACTTCATTATATTCTTTCACATATCATCATGTACAATAAATATTCGTCAGTAAAGTTAAATGTAGGTTAAGTAAGATAATTGTTATGTATAATTAATCCAGAAAAACTGCGAAAAATAATGCGTTATTAACCCAGTACACAACGTTCATCAAATTTCCAAGGAAAGTTGAGCCAACTATATTACTTCGTTATCGTCCAGACCAATACATAGGTCGCAACACTGATTAAATCTAGCCCGTGTAAACAAAGAGTCAATAACTTTGCCATTTCGAGGTTTTTTATTAGATGTACTGGAAAGCTCCATCCACTTTTGTAAGAAATTAAGAAATACCCTCTCTATATATATTTTTGGAAATCAGAATAGTATATAAATAAATTTAGATATATGTGCTAATAACGGATTTACTTCAGAGAACGGACGAATAAATGCTTAAGCTAATCTCACACAGAAAAAGATTGATACTGGTTAATTAATAATAATTAAACTTTTTCTTTAGCTAATATTTTCTCTGTTGTGCCGATTTGGAAAGGAGAAGAATGACAAAGAACAAAGACAAATTGTACAATATTAACGATACTTTATAGTATGTTTAAAGAATAGCTACCGTAATAAAGCATCGTATTAGTTGAGTAACACTGATTAGTTGACACGTCGCGTTATTCTGACTTCCCTTACCTATCTTTTACCTCTGAAAAAGCCAGTTACATGGGCGGCGGAACCTTGAGTTTGTAGTTTCTTATCTTTTATTTATTTACTATCGTACTTTGTTTTATTTTATTTTTTGGTGGTATATATACTCAGTGACGCCAATCTTGACACTCTGTGATACGCCTCGATTGACCAGTTGATCTTCTTCGTGTTGCTCTACCTTCTTCTGTCCACACACGCCACAAATCATTACCCTTATTGCAGAACAATTAACACGATGGCCAATTTCGCGATATGACAAACCAACATCTCGATATGTATCAATTATACGCCTGTCCAAGTCGCTAATACGGTGATAATTTTGTCGCCTTCTAACTCTGGGCGCATTGTTATGCTTAACACTTGTAGACGGACGCGCAATAACTGAACTTTTCTATATCAGCCAGCTCTCATATTTTTTTTTGCAAAAAAGTATCAATGATAAAAGTTGATATTCTTATTAAACAAATCAATCAAGTTGAACAAATTAGTCCTTCTGGGTGTAACACTTCTAATGTAACTGAGTATATTTACACCGCTATGACCCGGCTAAAACTCACAAACTTTCATAATAGAGACTTGTACCGTGGAAGCCTTCGATATTCATTAAAATAAAACTTGTTCGCTAAAAGTGGAGAGTGAACCGTGGTTTGTTGGCTTCACATATAATTATCAAACATCTAAGGAATGAGAGAAAGATTATAGAAGTTTTTATACATTTGAAGGTTTTGCATTATTTCCAACAAAAACTAGCTTTCGTAAAATATCAATCTACACTTTGCTATTAGTGTATGATTAGCATACTATGTTGATTGATTTAGGTACTTACCTTAGATTATTTTTATTTTATAATTTTCAGCACATTTCAGTCTATATGGCCCCATGCTTGCCTCCTCCCTTTTTGCATGGTTTTCATAGCAGCTTTTGACGTGTTTTTTGGGTCAGCAGTAATATACAGCAAACTAACCTCTGTACCTTTGCAGGTTTTGTGATTGTTTGCTTCTGTGTAGCTTTTATCCACCAAAACAGGTAGCCATAGGTTAGCGTAGGCCTTAGCACTGCAGTGTACAGCCAGTGCATCATACGTGGCTTTAATCCACATGTTTTGCCAATTGTCCTGTGGGTAGTCATTAGTGCTCGTTTGAACTTGTCTGCCATGTATTTAAGATGTTGATTCCAGGTTACATTTGAATCAAGAACCAGTCTTAAGAATTTAGCATCGTGACTGAATCGTACCGTTTCATTCTGAAGTATTGGTGGTTTTAGTCAGTAAAGCTTTCTTTTTCTCGTAGAAAGAACTAGTGTTGATTTCGCAGGATTAACTATTAGCTTTTCCTGTTTACCCCAGCTACTTTTCCTGTGCACACATGTATTAAACTACTTCTTCTTCTCTACAAATGTACAACAATGTACAAGTTTCTTGACATGTTTCTGCTAAAGTGTTCTAGAGATACTGAAAGGTAGATTTTATGCGTCGTAGTATTATACAGTGTGTCCCTAGATGGAGTCGACAAGAGAAAAAACTCTTTATCATTGATTTTACGACAAAATGTCATTTTTTCATAAAAAAGATAAATTAACCATGGGGAAATCTAAGATTAAATGTACACAATGTCCGCAAATTAAAATAACATGAAGATGCTTCAACGGAAGGGTATCATTTATTGCATTTTAGAGTTTACTGTAAACAGAGAAAGTTCTTTAACAACATATAATTAGTTCTACACAAAGTTTTAAGTCTAAAGTTTGAGTATTATTATTGATTGATTTACGAACTTAGTTTAGATTTTTTGGCGGAGTAAGGAGCTGTTTTACTGTAATGAGAATTTATGAAATAAGAAAACCGGATAGAGACTGGAATTATAAGAATGCTTAAGACTGTCTAGATATAGTGTACGTTTTCTTTTACAGAGTTGTACTAAAAACACCCTTTGATAAAAAAAAATAGATTTATCGTATAGCCAGTCATAGGATAGTGTTTTGCATTGTACAAACGCTTATAATGTGGTGAGACGAAAAAACTAACAACTTAGATAGTGTATGATAAAATAAAGATAAATAAGATTGGCGTAGATACAAATCTGCTGTGTGTCTTCCATGGTCTTACCACGATTTGTGGTTAGTGAACATAAGATACTACTAACGCATTCGACGAATAGTTGGAATCAAACTACGTTGATGCCTTTCCATCAACGCGTGCTGAACTAGTTAATGTACTATCTCGGGATTCTACCCACGTTGCTGCTACAGCGATGGGGATAGATGGAACTGGTCATTGCCTTTAAGGAATACCAGACAGACTGACGACGATGTTCCGTTCCCGATGGTTTTAGGATTCCTAGTAGTTGGAAGTCCGTCTTCAAAGAAAATTATTTTTCCCAGCAGATCTCGTCAAATTCTTTCACTGCCTTTCTTTTTGTAACTATGACAATTTTCAAGGGCTATCAATATCTATCAATTACAGAGTTTTGGAACTTAAACATAACAACAACGTAGCAAGTTGATAAAAGGAAGAATCTTTTGCAAAGGTGATAATAACATTCTAAATGTAGGTTTACATTACAATTGGCAGATTGGAACGGTTATCACTCATCCAATATAGAAAATCGGTACTTACGGCTACGACTATCAACTCCGATATTTACATGGTAAGTTTATTGTGACTTACACTATTACCACACTAAAGATTAAGCTGGATATAATCGAACTAAACAGCTATGCTGAATATTTGTATACATTACACTTCGAAAACATTGTTAACGAAAATGATCAACATGGAGCATCGTTTATGTGCATGTACATAAAACTACCTTTACATAGTTTTCGGAAAATTTCCTTTATATCAGAGATATACAAACATTCTATTAATCATTCAGTTCGTTGCATATTCAGACGTAACACTCAAAGTTTAGTGTATTCTGTAATTGGCATGTTAAGTTCATCTAAAGCATGCCGTGGTTACTTATAACCCTGCTGTCGTTGTCTTTCATCCAAAACATAGATGCTTTGACAGCAGAAGCATCGTTCTAGTTGGAATTACAGTAAATCACCACATCAATTTATTCATTTATATCTAACTTCAAAGCTTAACATAAGTTTATCCACTTAGCTTAAGAACTTTCCAGATAACCAGTTACGGGTAACGAAATTAAGAATGTCTGAAGGCCATACTGCGGATTTGTAAACGCAAGACTTTAAGAGTAATTTTGCTACACGTAGAGTGTGAGGAAAGACATTTAGAGTTGCGTCGATTAAATTACATTGCTGCTGGGTTGAACAACAACCACTGCAACCAATAAGATCTATTGTGAATTAGAGTTACGTAAACCAACATCACATGAAGTGTAACGGAGAAAAAGAAGAAATAGAAAGAGTTTGTATATAATAATGTATTGTAAGTGGCCGATGACTTTTTCCCTGCGTGTATTACTTTAAATAAGGAAATGAGCAATAAAGATACACACAACTACAAACGCAGCTATTTGAAGAAATCTCGAATTCTTTTTTACCCATCAAAGAAGGATGCCGCAATCTAGACATATGAAGGAACTGATGTCTGTCGTCGGATGATGTTTAGTGTGAAGCTCAAATGTAACCACCAGAAGGAATTTTATAGTTACCAAAGACTTTGTCTAAATCAATTGCACATCTTGTCCCATGTTAGTTCGTTCAATAAATATGTAATTGGTAGTCTTGATTTTTCAACACTTTAATAAAACATATCAATTATAACGGCATACAAGAAATAGTCGCGAAGATGAAACAGATTCTACTTCGTTTTTAATTATTAATATGAACACTGCTTGATGAAAGCCTGGCTTGCACCTTTTTACTCTTGTTTAGCAAACTTCTTCAGTTTCTATTCTTGATATCGCAAACTTCACCGTTATTTCTACACGTGGTGAAAATAGTCCTAAATATGCATATAAATAGCTAGTATTCAAATTGTATAGTTTGAATATTATATTTTTTACTGTGCATTATTATTAGAGCGGGCCAATTGCCCTGCAAGACAGCTGCGTCGGTATGGGAGTGTAATTCTTAATATATTAGAATATGCAGTAGAATAGGGAAGCAACATGAGCTTGTTACCGATATAAGTATACAAGTAGAGACATTTATTCTATCAGAAATAATTAAATATACATTTGCTTTTCTACTACTACAGTAATATGCATAAACACACGAAAAATAAGAATAGTACATCTTGTAAATGTATGAAATTAGTGATCGTGTGCACGACAGAGGAATTAAAAAAACACTTACCGTTTTAAGCGTCTTCCAAGGATTGACAAACTGGAGAAACTTGATTGTATATTTTCAATGTATAAACTGTTGTCGATTAATTTTGTTATTATTGTGCTTCGTACTGCTTACGTGTTCTTTACAGTCTGCCTTTGACCAACACATTAGATATGTGTTGCACACTAAACATTTAATTTTTGAGCCATCGTATATTAAATCCGGGAAATAAATAATAAACTTATTCGCGTCGTCTAACAACGGTCGTTCTCTCGATTTATGTGTCGACAACATTTTGTTACGTATACTTACACTTACATACAGTCTAAGCGGGTACAAGATACATACTGAATGCTTTTTATTAGTTCTGATACAATACAATCACCCTCATATCGGCGCAGCTGTCTTGCAGGGAAATTGGCCCGCTTTAATTATTATACGTAAGGAAACTGTCAGTACTATGTACAAAATTTTAAGACTCAGTAGACTAAAATTAGCAGTACCAAATCATACTAAAATTATTCACATTTTTAATATTGTGTTTAAAGATCAGTTTAATTTAAGGTACGCAAATCCTAAAAATCCATTCTTCGCAGTTGATCCTTAATAAATAATGATTGGGTAGATTGCAATCTAAGATAGGTAAAATGATTCATTAATAAATAAATTACGATCAATACACCAAACATACACCGCGCTGTTTACATATTCAACAAAATTATCTAATATCTTTGTCTCATCATTGAACAAACGAACAGTAAAGTAATATTACCGTTAGCTTCGTTTCGGAGTAGGTACTAAATTTATCATTAACCTACCTTACCTTTCTTCGTACTCCTGCCAATATCGTGTTTAACGCTACAGCATTACTCCTCTTTATACACAACCCGATATATTCCTAAAATGAAATCAGAATAATGTTAGGTAATTTGTTTATACAAATATCGACTATTGTTTACGTTTTATGTTCATACTAAAACCTGATAAAATCTAATTTTCGCCTCATGCGGGGATTTTGGTACGGCAGTGGTTGACGGATTAGTTCGGAGAAAGATGGATTGGAAGATTTGAACCAATAAATTTTCCTGTTGGAACACCCGACTTGACACCTATTGATTCTTTTTTTGTGAAGTATTACAACGCAAAGGTTTAGGTATATGACCTGCCGCATGATCGGGAAATACTAAAAGCACGAATACAGGATGCGGAGAAAGTACCACAAATCACAAGCAAAATGGAACAAGGCCACCTCCACCTGGTGGCCTTGTTGAGTAATTTTTTTACTTAAAGTACAAAACATGCAATAAATTATACTCTTCTGTTGAAGCATTTTCTTGTTATATAATTTGTGGACATTCTGTGCATGACATAGGTTTTCCTATGGTTAATTTATCTACTCAATAAACAGAACTTAAAATTAATAAGTTGCTCTTGTCAACTCCATAAGGGGACACACTGTAGGTTTAGTGATATATATTATAAAATGTAGTTTGCGAATTCTTCTAAAGATGACTTATCAAAACATACATATAGAAAAAATTTATAAGATTTAATGACCAACGATTGGCTTAATTAACTTATTTACTGCAATCTGGATAAGTATCACCCACATACATATAGAGTGCGCACGTTCGATCTGTTGATAGGATATTCAATGTGTTAGAGCAGGCATAGGATTTTAATATGTTAGATAAAGAGATACAATGAACGCATTCGTCCAAGCGCGCAGTACCGATATACGTGTCCTGTGTTACCTAAGGGACGTCTCTTCGCCGTTCTTCTTCATCTTACACTAAACGTATCAGCAGGTCGTGCGCGCGGGCCCGGTATGTGAAATGCAGGTATTCATATTTCAAATACTTAATAATCACTACGATTGTTTTTCTTTGGCAAAAGGATCGTAATGATTATCAAATATACGAAACTTCTAACTTTCGTGATATTTAACTATGATTACTTACAATATTATAGGTAGAAGTAACAAAAAGGTAGGTACATACTTGTTTGTATGTTGGAGCATGCTATTTTGACTAATTTTCATATACATAGTTGGCTTTTCCGATGCTAGCAAGAAATGTTTGTTTAGCCAAATTAAAACAGGTTTATATCAACTGTTGTTCAGCAGATCGATTTTAGAGACTTTTTACTTTATATGTTTACAACAGGTATTTTTTCCATCACTGTATATATGTACAGTGGTCACGGAAATACAATGCAAATTAGGAAAAAAATTTTTTGTTAATGTGCTCTACTTCTTTAAATGCACTGGAAAGATATTGGTTTGTGATATTTAATTGGTTGCACTTCTTCTATTAATGACGGCACGATAGTTAGTGTAATACTAACTGCTGTATTACTATATTTACCAGTGAATACACTTCCGAATATAGAAAAATGATTACACCACATATAATAATGTGCATGTCGTTAAATTTTAGCTATTTACTAATTAAATTGATTTTGTTGAGCTCTCGAAAAGAAATATTAATACGAAAGGTAACTTAAACAAGAAAAATTACATCTTCACTGTGTTCATATCAGCCATACATTAACAGCACATTATAACAATGTTGCAACTCTACAAAATAGTTTGCCAAGTAAATTCGCTGAGGATATGTCAGGATTTGCGGTACGTAATCGATTACTGCTTTTATATATGTAGTGCCACATAAATTGGACATTAGTGATAGCGGATTGCGATATGTTAGCTTTACTTTGGCTGTTGTTTGTATGGACTGACCACACTGATACTAAATCACCTACCTAAAACTTTAATCGTGTCCATCCCTCGTTATTTTAACTACATTGGGAACATTGCCTGAGAATATGTTAAATAAAAGATGAATTTTATTACAAACTAAAATACATTCTTCTTAAAATTAATTATCTGTATGTTGACTGGAAATTGTTCATCCCAAATTACATTTTTGTCTGCTTGCCGTTATTGGCTGACTACAATGACGTAAAGCGTATGATATATACTCATATTACAATGAATTACCGCCCTATATGTGTGTTCATGGCCGATAATTCAATTTGCAACTACTAAAAAAATATCACTGTAATTGCGGAGATAAATAAAACTCATTTACTGGTATACGGAAATACATACTAATGTGTGGCATCGGAGTGTTATTCAAAACAGTTTATCCGATTTAGTAAACAAAATCTGTACATACATATCTACATATTTATGTTTTAAGTTTAAGTTTAAGAAAATATGTATTTTAGCAACTATAATAAGGACTTTCGGGTTTTGACCGCATAATAGTGATAATATACGGGATGTGGCACTTAAAACTCCAAGTAGAAATATGTCGGAAACGAATAGATATTTCAGTTTTGTAAGAAGTACTAAAGAATGTGCTTGCATCCAGTTCACTATCACAATTTTGTTATATTACGTGAAAATACAGATGAATAAGGCAACTAAAAAAGTAGTTTTTGGCGTCTGGTGCTGCATAAATGTATAATTTAAGGCAATTGGGACATAGTAACCATGTTACGTTTGAGTGAGTTCCAAGCCATCAAGAGATTAAAAGGAACGAAAGGGCAGAAAAGCTTGTTACGGAATCAACAAAAGTGCCTTTTATTGGACCCGATTCCTCTCGTGGTCTGCAAAATAGGTTCCTAAAACAAGCAGTTGATAAACTGGAGGACAATGAAAAGGTTTCAACTGGCAGAACACTGGGCTTTAAAATATCAGCTTTATAAACTTAGGAAAGCTGAAGGTTAAATCTGTCGTTTATGCCAAGAAGATTTACAGACGGCAGAACACACTCTATGTGAATGTATTACTGTCAGTCGTACTTAATATAAACACTTCAATGGCTCTTTCTAACGCCTACTGCAATCTAGGATAAACATTCTAGATTAATTTCAAAGCCTGGAACTATTCTCACATCTAGAAAAGCAACGTCACAATGAACCTGTTTAGATGGCAGACGTAAAGGGCTATGGTGCCACGATCCTTTAATCTTATCTTATATTTATATTATATATTTTCTTGCAGCGGATTGCGATATGTATCATCTTTACTTTTAGGTAACAAAACACAATTGTGATAGCAAACTACACTCAATCACATTAGTTGGAAACTGCTTCTTAGAAAATATATAAAAGAACTTACTAACTCAACGTTTGGTGACTAAGTGGCTTTTTTTAGGACTAAAGTGTGGGCGAGAGGTGGCAGAAGGTCATGGTAACTCGACGAGACAATGACGGTAGAGGCGATAATCTCCTCACGGTCAAAAGGGTAAATTCTGGAGGCTCTCATAATAGATACTTGAATTTGCAGGGTCCTTGCATTTCCAAATTCATACCCGCTAATCGGTTCAGTTGGTTGTTGAACCATATATATCTGAATCAGAATTCACTAATGCCAACTAGAAGTGACGTAGTACGATAAGTTGTACAAACTACGGCCATTTATATCTGAACTGAAGAACAATTTTCAAAACTTCTACACTGCATTTCCATTGATTTGATTTGCACACTGGATACGGATCAGGTTTCACGTCATCCCCTTAACACCGCGGCCTAAGGCCTATTGTATTATTCCGTACCTAGTGAATTTCTTTACAAAAACAGGTTTGTCCCCTTTACTAGGTTTAATAGCCTGTATGGTAAATCTCTTTCCGGTAGACATGTTGGTTGGTTAGTTTGTTCCAAAAGCGACTGTCTCCGTTGTACCAATGCAGCGCATTCAAATACAATGTGGTAGGCTGTTTCCTCCTCCTCATTGCATAATCTGCAGATAGGTTCATCTTTAAAGAT
>SMLS01074675.1:0-52019 GCA_004785975.1 Popillia japonica | reverse complement strand
AGGATTGGTATCTTTTTCAGATAACATATTTATCGATAGAATTAAAATGATAATTTGCAGGAAATGGCGGAGCCGTTCTGATTCACCATTATTGTAAAAGTACATGAATGTAAAATAATCTTTCTTTATGTAATAAGCCACCTAGGAAACAGATGATAGCTAATGGGAGCTATAATAAATTTTATTCACACTATTGTAACTTGCTGGGCGGATGCTCGTTCAATGATTATACATAGAAACGATTAATAAAATGATTTCGTTATGTTCGCAACATGAAGTACGTGAGTAATTAATGACCTTCAGACAAAATTATTACGTTATTAAACTTACGGATGTAAATCTATACATTTTTCTCATTCATAAAATGATCACTTAAAATTATTTGGTCATAATTTTTCCGTTCTCGAAATCATGGCAAACTTCTTTTGCTGCAAATTTCAGGGAAATGTGTTATTATGTATGTGTGTAAATATTTAAAAAAAGATGGCCTAAATTAAACTATTATTTATTAAATACTTCTTATGTGGCACGCAGTTTCTACAACTTGTTAATATTTATCTTAACTGTTTATAGCTTCAACTGTTTTTACAACTTAGACATTAATTAAGATGTAGACGATTTTTCTCGGTTTGTTTTCGATAGTTAGAAAAGATATAAACTAGGTTTTTAGATACTTATGTCATAGAAGACATGCAATGGCAGATATTTTGCCAACGGTACGTTATTGGCCAAAACAATCAATAGTCTAACATTTTTCACCTTCTGTAAAGTCTCACTTCTTCTCAAAACATCAGTCTTCGCTTATCCTGGATTGGTTGCTTTAAAATAACATCCTATCCCAACATGCATGCGTCAGTAGGATTTGTAATAGAGATTAAAGCTGTAAAACAAAATTCTAGCATCGCTTATACATATGTATGTACATATGTATGTATGTATGTACATATGTATATGAGTTGAAACAAGGTGTTATTAAATCGACAGAAATAGTTGCAAATATGTTCACACGCGTATGTTCTTAAAATATCTAACAGCAAATTGCTGGACAAATATTTATGCAGTATACGCACTTGTCTTATTTTCAATGGATTACATGCAAAGGAAACAGAAACCTGTTGACTGCTATAAGTATATAATCCAGTTTGAATATCGTTTACGCGGAGGATAAAGTCCCCGCACTTCGTGTTCAAATATAATTAGATATCTACGCAGGATAATAAATTGCGAATAATATAAATATGTACATACAAGATCTCCCAATAATTAATTCCATTGTCGTACAAGCTAAGCTGTGTTTAACATTGCTGTCTTAGACTTTTTTCTGAAATTCTACCCAACCAACTAAACAATATAAGGTCTCAACTAGGAAAGTAGTGGTGGTTCCATTACGTTCCGTCAGAACTACAATGCAAAATTCACAGATAGTCACCAAATTGATGATGAGAAATTAATCACTTAGGCATGTGATGTGACACACAACTACTGCCCCCATTCTAACTTCAAATGCTATTTCGAATTTTAATTAATGATGAGTAATAAGTACATTCGTCAAAACAGAAAACCTATAAGTAAACAAGCAACTTATTATTGTTGGCAAGAAAATTTCAGTTGGCAAAAGACCAGAACAGCATCATAAAGAGAGAAACCTAAGAAAATTTGTTTAGGATACCTAGTTAATTGGCCGAAAAATGGACAATTTGTTTAAGTCACCTAAAGCGAATAGAAAATAATATAATATATCTACCATACAATAATTACAGCAAAGTTAGTTGTCTACATACTTTAACAGATTTCTTAAGTTTTGTGAATATTTTTGTTCTTCTTAAGCTACTACAGATCGGGAGTGTCCTTATTTTGCAAAAAATGTTTTAATTTTTGACAAGAATGCTTTATTATCCTGTGCATGTTATGGTTGTCACCTCCATGATAGGACATATTAGTTTCTTCTTTTCCACCATCACGAATTCAATATCTTAATCCAAACATGAACACATATGGTATGAGTACATATGGTTTGATATTTATGGTTCACATTTGCCCATCGCAGCATAAAAAAAGTTATGTGCAAATCAAAATTATTGCGGAAACACGTGATACCAACAGGATGCGATGTAATAAGCGAAGGATTTACCGTCAAAACAACTACTCTAAACACACGACTAAAATAGTAAATGGCTAGATCAAAACACAGACTGTAATCTATCTGAATTATAGTAGGATTACTTAGCTAGTAAAGTACATGAAACAGTACCTTGTAGGGTAGTGACTCTAATGAATATCGCAAACACCGCTCTCATGAGGGTTGTAAGGTGGCTGGAAGAGAAGCAATTATATCTGGCACCAGAAAAAACGGAGGCTGTCCTTCTGAATACCAAGAGGAATATTGCGCCTATATCTTTCGAAACCCAGAACCCTATAATTACACCTGCTAAAGCGGTGAAGTATTTGGGGGTTTGACTCGACACCAAGCGAAACTTCGCATAGCACATCAACAAGACCAGAGAAGGCTGAAAAGACATCCTAAGCTCTGAAGAAACTGATACAGAACATCGAAGGACCTAGAGCATCTAAAAGGAGAATTCTGGCCAGCGTAGTGCATTCCCAGCAATTTTATGCGGCGGTCGTCTGTCACCGGGTAACCAGCAACACAAAACTTACCAGAAAGTTGGCCAGAATTCCAAGGCTGGCGAGCATAAGAATATGCAGCGCATATAGGACCATATCCACAGAAGGAGTTGGCGTCATAGCAGGACTGCTCTCCATAGAACTACTCATCGAGGAAAGAAAAAGACGGTACGAGGGCGAGCAAGAAGATATCGTCACGGCACCATGTGCGAAAAAGTGGCGAGATAAATGGGACACTGATTCCAATGAAAGATGGACCTGGTTGATCCCGGATATTGCTACCTGGAAGACAGGAGATACGGGGAAACTTACTACTTACTCACACAAACCCTTTCTGGAGGCGGCTACTTCCGGGCATACCTATACCGGATGCGACGAGTAGACACGGACCAGTGCACCTACTGCGGGGAAGCCGATGACGTGGAACATACACTTTTCACATGCACAAGATGGCAAGAGGATATGGATTTACAAGGCAACAGCAGGTTCCGTATACAACCTGGAAAGCATGAGACAGACATTTCTCGAGGAAACGCAGAATGGAGAAGCCGCATCTGTAACTGTAAACGGTGAATGATACTTGCAAATGTTAAGAGTTAATTGTTGACCAACATTTTTCAGATTGTGTGTTAAGCAGACATATCGCCAGTTCTTGGCCACCAAGATCACCTCATCTTTACCCAGCGACTTACAGGGCTCTGGGGTTATATAAAAAGTGTTACAATTTGGAGGAAAGTTGGTAATCTTACAACAACAAAATGGAGGTCATATTGTGCGATTGCCGTAACTGGTTTTGGGCATACTAAATTCCATTCCTTAAGCAATTAGATTTCGATTATTGTTTGCTATTAACTTAATTGTTTAAAGTTTTAATAATTCTTTGCATACAACTTGTTAACAACTACTGATTTCAATGAGATACTGATTCAGTTAAACGCAATTTGTTGAATTCTGGATTTCTGAAAACTTGAAACTGATGAAATGAAAGCGACTATAAGTAATTAACAGTATTTCTTATATAAAATTAGGAAATATTGCACAATAATCTAATACACAACTAACCCGCTAATGATCCTGTACTTAAGAAAACACAAAATACATAAATGATCCACTTGTGAACTGTATAATTCAATTAGAACATCTTCTGGGACAAAACAGAAATCACGCGTAAATTTACTTTGCTTCTAAATAAAACCGGTTATTTCCTCTTGTTCGGTTACAGTTGATAAAACTCTACACACAATATATCGCGTTTCCATTAAATGCTAAACACGACCGGCTATATGGATATACGACAACAGATAATTATCGCATAAGATAATGTCAAATGTATATTGTTCAGTAATTTCTGATCCTCATCGAAAGGTGAACAATGAGAAATGCGCACGTGCAAATCTTAACAAGCCAAATGTCGGGCAACATTTGTTTCCTTTACTCGATAACAAATATTACTACAATAAAAATCAGTTTATAGGTATCCAGTCGATACTAGTATAAAGTGAGCACGCAATTATAAAAAACATTTTCGCGGAGGAAACTGCCTTTGGTTGGATTCAACTGCACTGTCTTTAGGTGTGGTGTAGGTAAGTGTAAAAACATGCATGAGTAAGCAACAGCATTCTACGTATGTATGTAGGTATAATGATAGAGATAATTTTATACATAAAAAAGGACAGGTTCAAAGAAATATTAAAAATACAAGTACCTACATACATGAGAAATTATTCTAGTTACGAGCATTTGCTTCAATTCTGCATAAGTGTTAGACTAATTAATACTAGACTAATTAATACTAATAATTTATAATTTTATTATGGTTTCCCACTAATGCCATTTAGGATTCCTTTGAACGTATGTATTTGTAATTCGATCTCCAAACATACGTATAATACATATCTACAGATCTCGTGATTTTGTAGTGCAAATTCACTCTAAGATGGCTCTACAGGAAATTCGAAAAAAAGGGAAGTAAACTTCATTCAGTTCCTAAATTCTGTACCTGATCAGCTTTCAGGATAAAAATATCTATTTTCAATAAATTCTAGCAACACTTTAAGACATTTTTTTTCATAAGTCGCTGAGTTTTATAGTCAACCAGAAAATCATTATCCTTGAAAGTGTGACCATATATCAAAACCAAAAATATCTCCTTATTCTCGACAAGGTTTGGATTTTTAGTGCCCTCGACAAAAAATTATATCACTTACAGGATACTACTTGAACATTTCAGGTTGGCAAGGAAGTATACTAAGATATTAGCATTAAGGAGATTGTTCCTTTGGAGGAGAGAGCAACCAGGAAAGATCGTTTTTCTACCTATTCCTTTCAAAAACATCTATAATTGAGATTCTTTTAGTTTTTAAGCACTTTAGTTTTCAAGTAAACGTCTTTAGATGGGTTACATTTCTCAGACAGGTTCGACGACTGAAGGTATACAAGATATCTGTGAGATGAAAATTCTGAATGGTACTTTGCTATGGAAACTACTATATGGAACTAACTATTCTGCAAAGTGTCAACGACGGAATCAATTTATTGGAGATATATTTGTGAAACAAAGTTTACCGTGAGAAAAAAATATGGTATATACAAAAAGTGCAGTTATGAAAACCTAAAGAGTGTACTAACAGTTGTGACTAAATGACTCAAATATTTTTGAGTGCGATGTCACTCACCTCTACATAATTGTCCTTTTCTGGTGTAATGCGTATTAGTATATTGAAAATTCTATTGAAAGCACAAATGAGTGCTAAATCTAAAATGAGTACCGTACAAACCAGCACACTCTTTATGTACTTAAACATCTTAAAACTGCTCTAAAGCTAGAATAGAGAAAAGACGGAAGAATGATGTACTTTACTCAGCCATGTACTTACATAAATGTATGAAAAATCTCCAGGAAATTAGAGCCGAAATGCGGTTATATATCAATTATCTTGGTGAATTCGTAGAAAAAGTTGTATATAGAACTGTTCTGTCATGTACCAGAAATAACATTGCTTTTCACGTTACCTAGTAAGCCAACAGTAACAAATAATCAAAACTACATTCAGGAAGTACTGGTACTTTAAAAATCTATTATAAACCGATCGTTTCTTTTTATAATGTTATATATTTCATAATGTTATTTTTGTAATGCTTTTACTGCCTACCAGACCACAGAATGTTTTTCATTACAAGTGCACAGTGAATCTACGGAAATTGTTTTTTTTGTAGCCTACTAATTATGCCTATATGTATGTATAGTATATTTTTGGGAGCTTTTAAAACAAATTTTCAGACAAGAATTATTAAGGAAACAAAGCCAGAGATGATAGGTTTAGGTCCTTAGATGTAAAACTATTATGGAGCTGTGCTGCATAGAATATGTAAACACAATATATTTTTAACTGAAATAATTGCCTAGTCATGGAATCATTAAATTTGTCGAATCGTAGTATTTTTCGTAAAATTTTTTGAATAATATAAATATTTCTGTTGTTATATGCATATATTTTATATTATTTTTGTTGTGTTTGATTACTTAATCTCTACGTTTGTTAAAGTTTAAATCTTCATTGAAAACAATAACAAACGATATTTACACAACATAAATTCCAAGCACGATCTTACCAAAATAATCGGGAATTCATCAAGATAAAGCTGGTAAAACTGTACGCGACGTGTACGTAAGTACTATTCGGAATATGAGCGATGATTTGTGACAATGAGTGCTTATAGATTACCGTTGTCACAAAAATTAGAGCAAATGACTAACAAATTTGAAATAGTGTTTAATAAACCAGAACGTTTTTATTCTACTATAAACACATCCACCTAATGTGTTGGAGGAAAACATAAGTTGAAAACTGTACTTTTGAAAAATCTAAAAAAAACAATTCTAAAAAGCATCAATTAAATGAAAAATTTGGAAATCCTTAAAATGTTAAATGAATCACACTAAGCATGTCTATCGAGCAGTTTCTAGAGCATTATAGTGTACGTACATATTTTGCGTGACAAAAATGTGCTTTATTCTAGAGAATTGGTTCAAACACATTAGATTTCGACGTAAACACCATTTAACAAGTTAATTGCAATTGCAGAAGCGTTAATTGGGCCTCGTTAAATGTCACGTGATCAACATGGGGCTTATGACGGATTTGAAGTGGAATACGTGTACTTAAATGTTCGCACGCTTTAATTTAAAAAGTAAACAAACAGATTTCACCATTGCACTTTTGTAATGTAGTTGAAAATTATAAAAACCAACTGAAATGTTTATTAGTTTGTCGTTTTATAGTTATCATTATTAAGCAGAAAAAAACAAACAAGCACTGTTGTATTTGAAAGGCGTAGCAAAAAATTTAACTATAAGCCTAACTATAGCCTTGAAAGCGAAAGATATGTACGCATCTCCAGAACATTAAAACAGTTCTAGTTTAGCCCATTCAACCCATCACACAGGTATAGTACGAAAGTCGTTATACAAAGCAAATGATTTTTCTAGTGCCCTTAAGTATTAAGTCTTATCTTCGCTTATTTCCTTAGTAGATGTTTACAACTCGTATTAAGTCCTATAAATTACAGGTATGAAAGGGTCATAATATATTATGGTCCTAAAACATTCGATCTATTCAACGGTATTAAGTCCAATTATAAGGACATAATACCTATGTCTGCCTATACATACACACATACATACAAATCTCGTGAAAATTTGTTGTAAATATTTGGCCAAATTTCTTGTATTTTAATACAAAACTGATAACATATTCCGGTAAGCGACAGGCCTCTATAAAATATTCTTTTACAGTAAGTAGTAGAAAGTCTAACATACGTCGAACATTTTTCCTAAACACTGAGTATATCGCAAACGTCTATACGATTAAAAAAAGACAACCTACCGGAATCGTATCTACTGATCAAAGACGAAAACACGAACCAAGTAACAAGATTGGTCAACAAACTAGGCATGGCATTAGAGAGTATTCATTCCCTGTATAAAGTCACATTATTTTCGAAATAAGTCGATATAAAATATATCTTACCATTTCACGGATGTATCAACTTTTCTATGAGAAATCTTTAGGGAATCAGATTACTCAGGAGAAATTCCAAGAGAGTGGAGGTATAGAGAAATTTTTAATAGAGAATTTAATTTATTATTCGTAGTAACCAGCAAGGGCACTTGCGATACTTGTGATGAATATATCATTAAACTTAAAGAAGCTTCCTTCGGAGACGAAGGAAATGAAATTCAAAGCAATTATGATTAACATCTTCTTGATAACAATCGCTATAAAAGGGAAGGTAAGAAGAACTGTGACGTTGGCAAAAGTACAGTAGTGATGATAAATTTGCACAAATGCTTATCTACTTCTCTTTTTAAAAATGCGCAAAGTTTTTATTCATTAAAACTCTGGTCATTTAATTACTCAGTTTATGATGCAGTTTGGAATGTACATTTTGTTATGTCTAGGATGAACCCATTTCTGGTCGTGGAGGAAATGAAATGGGATCATGTCTCATCAAATACATTTCAAGCCTTGGTAGTGACATCTAAAAAAATACTACTTGGAGTGATTGTCCCTCGCAAAATAGAAAGATAGAAATGATAATCTGCTGCTTCTTCATCTTCATGGAAAAGCCTTCATTACAGTGTATTGAACATAAATTTCTTTTAAGAGAGCACACCCAAATGGAGGTCGACACCGACACCGCATGCCCGAGTTGAGAGACAGTTGAAAAATGCTCCTCAGTTTTATATGATAATCTCATGGGATGCAGCTGCTCGCCAGCCTTTGTAGTGCTAAATTCTTTGTTAATGGTATGGAAATAGATTTCGAAAACTTTAATCTTTTGTACAACCATAGCCGATCTCCTTTTCAAAATTCTAAAAACGCAACAGGGGACTGTAAACCTTTTTTAGTTTCCACGGTAGCTCAGATTAAGTTTTTGAGAGAAATCCTCAGATTACTTCACTTTATAACAGGCTTTGCACAGTCAAATTTTGAACACATTGAGAAAAAGAGTATCTATTAGATTTAATAATGAGATAGATAACACCAAGATTCTAAAATTACAACCCTTGAGGAACGAGACGAAAGCGATATCAACAAAAAATACCAGGATTACAAAAACATACTTAAATGGATTTGCAAACAATTCCACCCTTATTTCGAAAGCCTACTTCACACTAATTTAATGGACTATAATCATCTTTGCTGTGTTGTGAGTGCTTATATGTTGAATAAACTTTTTGGTTTGGAATTAAGTCTGCTTCATTTATTAACACAGTTATAAAAGTTATAAAAGTATTGTAGGACTAGATAGTTCAAGTCACAGAAAACAATATTATGTTACATAATATTAAGTCCTTTGTTAGAACCATACGATATCAAGTCCATTATTTGTTATAAAATATCAATTTTATGAAGTCAAAGTTAAAAGCAGTTAAATAGTATCCTTATATGATTAACTACTAACACAAAGACCATTTTTTCTTAAGGGAGTGCATACACATCCTAGAGATTCATTTTCAAAGCTTTCAATTGTCTCTCCTCAAACGTGAGAAAAATTGGACTTTAAATTCTTTGGCTCTGAGGTCCAAAACTGTAAAACTTGAAAAATATTATAGGGAGGCATGTATTCATCATTACATGCCTTACATTAAGAAAATAAAACACTAGTCTAAACAGTAGGTTTCTACAGGCAAACTTACGCCGAACAAGGCTGAAGCGGTTTTATTAGCTAACAAGGTCAGGGCCACAGTGTCTTAGGGTGTATACGGTATTTTGTTTTAATTAACGGCAAATATTATAAGTACTATAACATCGCGTGGAGAATTTAAACGACATGCATTGCTAATAGAAAGACGAAAAAAACTTAGGCGAGTATATCGATGTAAAATATGACCCAGTTTGACACAGCACTCGTTTTTTTCAGTAGCTAACTAAGAAATAACAATATGTGATACTATATATTACGGAAAATGATTTAATTAATGGTTAAGTCTTAACGCATCTGTCATTATCATCAAACATCGAAGGTAACTTCAAGGGAAGTATAGAAAAAAAAAATAAGTGGAACATTCAACTTATACCAGCAGTTTACCATGGCCAATGCTGAAGTAAAGTCACATACACCTACTCAAACATCCTCACACTATTCAAGCTGAATAACCAGAAGCTTGACATGTTATCAAAAAAACATTACTATTTACTTTAACTCCCATTAATTCGTATATAAACAACCAGTAGGAGATTACATATTATAGAAACACAGAAGCAGTTTTTTTTCAATTTTTTATCCTTTATTACCAGCGTATGTTATCAAGTAATTACCAAAGTACACAGTAGATGTAATTTGGACACGCGACTGTTGTAAATTTTTAACGAGGACCATTTTTAAATAAATATGTTGACGTACGACAACGTATTCTGGGATAGCAGCCCTCGTGATAGTAAGTGATTTTATAACATTTACACATTTCGTCTTAATCAACATTCTTCAGGACAGTAAAAAATGGAAAATTGTTTTCACTGTAGCAACTACAACTGTCGACAACGTTTTTATGATTTTGGCAAAGTGTTTGTTGAAGCTTGTATTCTATTTCTCTTCCCCAAAGGACCCAGGTTACAACAAATTTAGCAGTGGATCGGTAAAATAGAAATATTTTTCTATTAAATTTAAAATAATTCTTGCGTGATCTAATATTGGCCCTGAAGCTCATCCGAACATACATATAGATGATAAAAAAAACACAAGGTTGTATAGTTACTAAAAAAATTACTACTTTCTCTCTATATTTTATTTCCTAAACCCTTTTTTTTTAATGATTAAAGCTGTCGAAGAAATCTAATAAAAATAAATACACCTTCGTACACAATAATGACCTCGAAAATAAAAACTCTTACTATCACTATTTACGAATACATTTAGCGACGTATTATCAAGTCACATGCTACAAATAGACCTCAGCATAACACAATAACGCATAAATTTAGACGGTTTCGTGTGACAAACTCAATAAACGAAATACGCGTTGGCCCATGAAAAAATCAAACCGGTTTCGACCAGTATTTCAGGGAAGACCATATAGATGTCTTGCAGTTAGTAAATTAAGAAATTATTAGATATAACATTCAATAGATTAATTACCATTACGTACGCATAAGCAATAGTTAGTTCCTTACGTATGTACGTATCTGCACTAATTAGGTTCTATTAAAATACTCTTAAAGGATTCGTATTGGATTACAATTTTAGACCAGCTGGTTTGCTTTTCAAAATATTTAGGAGAAACTTGAGAATGTTTATTAACGTCAGATATTTATTCAAAGTTTTCGATATACATAAACTGGAAATTAAATTTAAACTAGTAGCTACAGGTTTATGTTTCATCAATAGAATCAGTATTTTGTGCAATTACGAGGAGCGGAACCTAATAAAAATATATGCCGTGATTGAATAAGTAAGTATTAAACGTGGCCCAGTTAATTCTTCGGGAATTTGAAACGATAAATTTGATTAAATAGAACAAGTGTTAGCACTAATAGGCTTAAATTTTTCGATGTTGTTCTTATGAAAAATCCTCTCATATTTGATTGACCGTTAACAAATGATAGTTTACTCACTCGTTATAGTTTTATAAGCCTCGCTCTCGAGTTTCCCCATTTAATCCACACTATATTTATGGACCACTCGAGGCAAGCGAAAAGAATGTTTTAGAATAAAAAAAAATGAATGTAAAAACGAAAATAAACTGCGAATAACAACTTATTTTTAGTGTGCAACATGACTATATAAAGTGCTATTGTTTTCCTATGATTGGAATTCTAAGGAAAGAAAAAACCCCTACATACAGTCGTTGGCCATTGAATTAGAACCAATTGGAGAATTTTTGTTTGCTGGAAATAATTTACGAACGATAATTCGTATGAGTTTATTCTTGTTTGTTTAATATTTAGTAGCATTATAAACTATATTTTAACATTCTCGGATTTATGGATATCGTAAGTTATCCTTAATGATGTTTTAATATACAAACTACCAGTTCCTGGAAGAATTCCTACCGTATATTTATGGGGGTATATGGGTTGTAAGTGGGGGTTTAGTCACGCTTTAGTTTATTTCTAACGTTGTTCGCGTAAGTATTAGGTGTAGGTGCCGTGATATTATTATTGTGTGCTAAAGTAACAATAACTCAGTGTTTTATTTTTGTTTGGCGGTTAAACATTTCTTCAAGTCTAATTTCGACATGAGCAGAAAAAGAAATCTCTCAGCCGAAAAGAAAAGTAGAATTAGTGCCCTACTTGAATCAGAAAAGTTTTCTCAACACGAAGCAGCACGAAAGGGAAGTTTTTCAGCAAACCGTAATGAAAATAGCCAAGCGAATCGAGGAAATATTTCATCTACCAACACATCTCGACAAAAATGTCGCAAAAACGAAAAACAACCGTCCGGCAGGATCGTAGAACTAGCGAAAGAAAACAGATATATGTATGTCACTCATAGCAATTCATAAAAAGGTGCGGTTTAAACATATCGGTGCGAACCGTTCGAAAACGTTTGCACGTTTGTCATTATTTTTCTAAATGTAAGAAACTACTTCCTGGAGATCGTTTTCAGTGATCAATCGAAAGTAGATGCGTTAATAGAACGTGCTCAATACGTCAGATGATGATTAGCGTCCGAACATTTAAAACTAGAATCCATCGCAAAAATTTTTAAACCTACACTTTCAGTGATAATTTGGTCGTGCATCACAGCAGAGAGTCCTGGACCTCCTTATTTTGTGGAGGGAACTATAATCCAAACTCTGTATAAAAAATCTGATAAAAGAGTGTTTAACACCTTACGTCGCTACTTTGGATGACAGCAAAGGACCCTACATCTTTATGCACGATAATGCCCCATGCCGTATGGCAAAATCGGTGAAGGAGCATTTGGACGCAATAAATCTATAGTTATTGGATTGGCCTGGCAGTTCACCGGATATGAATACCATTGAAAATGTATGGAATTAATTGAAAAATATTGTTTCATCACGCTATTGCACCAACAAGCAAGATTTGATGGAAAATATTGAAGATATTTGACGAAAAATGATGAAATCAAAAATTGCTCAATTTCGGCTATTGAGTGAAGAATTCCTGCCCTTATTAAAACGAAAAGCGAACCTACTTAATATTAAATGTAAATATATTTTTCTGTACATACATGTTTTTCTAATAAAAGAAATCCAGGCAATACGATTTTTCATTGTAGTTCTAAATCAAAATAAACAATTCTCACAATGGTTCTAATTGACTGCGCCAATGACTGTACTTTACTGAAGAATGCTCTTGACACAGTTATTTATTTTTGAAGAGGAAAATGTAAAACCTGACGCATCGTATGATGCAGGATTAATGAAGAATTTCGTTAAGGCCATGAACATACATATGTATGTACACGTTTGATTTTATGTACTTGAAGCAGAACTTTTCTACATTAATTATACAAAAACTAAGGAAGGCATATTTGCGAGTCTCCAGATATGATCTCTAATGCACGATGACAAGTTTAAGGACCTATTCAATCTACTTCAAAAATCAGTTTGGCAACTATTCAAAAATGCTACTCACAGTTTGCTGGGAATTCAAAAAGCGGAAAATTACCGTAATATGCAAAATTTGGCCAAATAATTAGAACATCTGTGAAAAGAGCCTTCTGTCTCTGTCATTCAGCTTTGTCTTTCGATCAACCCCTGTAGTTAACAATCTTCGAACATCTTATAAGAATTTGTTCTGCTTCGTCAAAACATTGTCAATTCTAACTGGCAATGAGTTTGTGTTTTTCAAGTAATGTATAGTCTCAAGCACTTAGGAGCTACGAAACTCGCTACATTTGCTTTTGTTTCTGTGCCTTCAGAGACATCACAATATCGCGGTTTGATTTCTATAACCGTCCTTTAATAAATTATACCTCGCGCTTATTATGATTTTAGTTTGTTTTACAGTCCAAAATATTTCGTTTATTTCATTTCATACAATGAATCTGAATACATTTATTCGTAGATTTCTTTGACAGGTATGTTGAGCAATTTCATATTCACCAAATTAGATAAAATATAAAATTCCGGTAACTCTATGGATTTCAAGAAAGTTCTGAAAAGTTACATACTGATTACCAAACACTACTAAAAATTATACAAGGTTATTAGAAAAATTTGGAGAAAACAAAGCAGACGAAATTGCATATAATTATTTTCCCTATCATTTTTATGTTAGTGTTGCCTTAAAAAGCAGTAATTATAGGAATATACCGATAGGTTGATTGAATGAGTCCGTTAATCACCTGCTTTATATGATAAAATATTACGACAATATAGAATGCATAGTGCATATTACTTAATGTCCTGAACTTTCTAAGAAAACTTCATCAGATACCTACCCATATACCTGAATTTGGACCACTCGTTCATTCTATGTTAGTCTAGATGCGGACCGAATAAACCTTATCTTTGTTGATTCTCTTACATAAAGTTTGTTCACGTCGTCGGTAAACAAAATTTTACAGATAAGAGCAGATGATGAAACGTTAAACAAAAGGAAACCATTATGAAGACCTCAAGCAGAGACTTCAGAACATACGTCAATTATCATTACCATAGCAAGAATTATTTCAATTAATTAGACTAGTTTAATCTGGTGAATATCGCAAAAAAATGAACTTTGTATTATATCGCAAATTTACATCTATTTTTACATTCATCTATGAAGTCGTAAAACGAATCATGTAAATATTATTAAAAGTGGTATTGCCAGAAAGAAAAAAGAAACATAAAGGAAGAATTTCCGGCAAACATGCTACAGCTCAATCAAAATAAAATCTTAGTAGAAACAGGTTTACCGATCTTCACAGTCCGGAGTAAATTTATTCAAATACAGTATTTCTTTTCTAATCCCCTATACATATAACTGGCAAATCAATAAACCAAGAATCAACTAAAACTAGTTAACAAGTTATAGGTATTTTATACGTATATTTCATTCATATTATGAATTTATATACATATACTTAGTATTTATTATTACTCAAAAAAGTTAGCGCACAAAAGTTTTTTAAATATTAAATTAATACATTATGTATGTTGTATACATATATCATCGATATTTATAAAATAAATATCGACACTATGCGTTAGTAGTAGACATTTAAGCTAGGTAATGTTCAAATATTTACTTAAACACTAGCAGTGACAAGCGTCAACGTTGACCAACATCGAAAGTGGCAAACGTCAAAAGTGACAAACGTTAAAGGCTAGTTCATAGCTATCCGTGTGTACGTTTGCGTTGACACGTTGACGGATGAACATTTTTTTGCGGTTCATAGCGTTGCGTCGGTAACGTATGTTTATTGACGGATCAATTTCATATATTAACCATTTTATTGTGATAAATCTAACCTCACTTTTTTCATAAACGGATGAACGGACGCGTACAAAGTTCAACGGCGCGTCGGTCAACTTTATCCGTTAGCGGATACTGTGAAGCACATAAAAATAACGTGCTGTGATTGGTCAACGTACAAACGCAAACGTACGAGCGGATAGCTATGAACTCCCCTTAATGATAACAGACGTCAACGTGAAAAACGTCAAAAGTGATAAACAGTAACGGTGACAAAAAGAGTAGGTAAGTAAAAAAATTTCATACGACAGACGACAGACGAGTCAGGCATAAATATAACGTTTTACAAGCAACTCAAAACCAGCAGTTGTTGGTGTACCTTTTAATGTATGTATTATTTTTATGGCTACGTTACAGAATTACCCCGTCATAATTAATGCTCATAAATGCTGCATAATGTTTAGTAGGTCCCAACAGCTTAATCAGAGTACCGATACCATAGCGTTAGGACGTTTAGTGATATTATGCCAAAAGTAGCCCAGCCGAACTCGTAAAAGAAAAATTGCGGAAAAGACTGGCCGTATACATACTGACTAGTGTTGTGTCGTTCCGACCGGACTCGGTTCAAAGGAACTATTCCGCACGTGGAACTAAATGGAACGAGTTCGCTGGTTTGTACCGATATCGTTCCGAGTTCGGATCTAATTGAATGTTGTCCGTTGGCATTCGATATATGTACGTTCCTAATGCAGCATCGTTCGTTTCGTTCCTTTGGAACGATTGGAACAATATTTATTTTGTATTCCGACAACATCAGCACTACGCACTACATACATAGTACATACATACATACATATATAGTTCCTTATATAAATTCTAATCGGAACGATACTGATATATATGTATGAATATACGGCAACGATTGTATGTGCTAATATATGATTTAGTTCCAAACGAACGAGTCCGACGGACTCGTTCATTTGATAAAATGGAACGAAACGGAACGAGTCCGCAAAAGGAACTAGACTGCCCAACACTAATACTGATACATATTAACCACTAACCATTAGCGATTTTGATTTACCGAATCTAAGTGTTCAGTTAAGTGCTCATGCTTTTCGATGTTTACGGTTTAATGCTGTTTACTTTGACTCTTTCTCAAAATCATATTTTTTTTTCTTTTTCGATTTTAAATAGAAAGCTAGTGATTAAAGTAACTAAAGGTCAGAAAATACATATTTTAAATAGAAAGTAAAATGATGATACATATTCCTATCGAAGTCGCTGATACTCAGTAATCATCTTTTTTAAGAATTTTTACCAGTTCGTATTGTCAAATTCACAGATCTAAGTTGTTTCCATAACTTACACATTTCTGTAAGACGATATACATATTTGGACGAACGTAATTTAATGTCTGCCCAGTTGTTGTAGTCTTTTACTAAAATTAAATTATTTTAAAACAAATCGATCTTGTAAATTGCGGTACAACTCAATTGATATTGCCGAATGCTGTAATCAAAAATGTATGATAACTTTGCGATCAAAAGTATGTAACAGTGAATATAATACAAATTGATTAAAATACTAATTGAGAACACTTGAAAGATAAAATCCTATTATACAAATAAAATAGGATAAGAAGAAAGTCTCATATTAAAATATCCACGTCTTAAGTCATTTTACATCTTCTTTCATGAGCTTGTAAAGTTATGCATTTTATTAGAATTCATGTATATTTTCGGAAGAGAAAACATGTTATTGTTGCAGATGTCATACATTGTTATGAATAAATATTTATTTCAATATTGATATAGTTCTTGCTTATTAATGCGTAAGTATATTTGGTTCTATGAATTTCATTTCGTTTCCTCAAAGTTTTCAATAAAAGGTAAAATTTCTGGTAAATAAACAAATAAAACAACATAAAATATGTAGCGGAAAAAATTAAACAAAATTAGTAAAAATTGTCATATAAAAGAAAATTTACTAGAGCCAGAATACCATAACAATAGAAGCGTCTCCATCTCCATGTTCATATTTTTATACACCGATCCTTTCCGCCAAACGCTTCAATTGTTCCTTTGAGGCCTTCTTCTGATTTGCTTAAAAGATAATAGTGAAATAATTCAGAAAAAGACGTGGTCATCGAATTCTTAGATTTTTATCATTTCCTGAGTAGAGATCACTTTTTTAAATGCTCTATATGTATGTTAGCTTACAATAATAGAATAAAAGTGATTTATTTACCTTTTGTCACCCGTGTTTTCGTTATTAATCTCGATATTTTATTTTATTATCTTTAATATTATTATTCCTAATATTTTATGAATCAGTTTTCATAAAGATTTTTTCAAACCTCGATTTTATAAACACATAAGTAAATTCGCATAATAGTGTTAAAATGTAAAAATCTTTTGTTTTGAAGGTTATATTTGATATACGGAAATCGCGTATTTTTCTTTACGTGGTATTTTCCATTTGTGAATATGGAAAATTCACCTTCTATGAGAAGAGAATTGCGAACCATTTTCGGTGGAAGACAAAACAAGAATTTCGAATACCTATGTATATTTAAAACCTATCAAGAGTGGCTTATTTTATTAAAAAGCAGACAAGATTAACTTTTAATGGTGCTTTCTATAGGTATTACAGAACCTAGCGTAAATATAACTTTATGGGAATATATGCGTTTGCTGGCAAAAGCAGAATTATTAAGTTTAGTGCAAGAAAACAAGCAACCGCACAAAGTATGCTGTTGGGGAAATAATAGAGAAAACCAGCGTAATGGTATTTAGACACACTCCATATCACTGCAAATTGAATACAATTGAAGTAATTTGGACTTAAATAAAAAGATATGTAGCCAGCCACAATACAACATTTAAATTAACAGATGTGGAAGAACTGTTGGAACAAAGTATTACTAAAATTTCTAGTGAAAACTGGATATATACCATCAAACATGTTGTTGGAATAGAAAGAAAATGTGGGAAATTTAATGGAGATTCATGGCGAACCACTGACAATTACAAGTGATAGTGTCTCATTAAGCTCATCTTCCGATGAATGAGACTAATGTAATTTTAAGATTCTAATGTTTTGTTTGATATACACTTTTTATAACGAAGTGAATATTTTGATATTTGTAAAGCTTTTGATGAAACTGTAATATATAATAATGTAATATGCAATGAAAAATAAATTACGTTAATGCTTGTTTGTATGATAGTTGTATGTTGTGATTATTTTATTAAGAATAATGAAGTTGTTATGCGTAATTCCTTTGTCAAGTTTGTACATATCGACACATCTATCAACAGCAACATTCTTCCAACGAGCACCTCGGACCAGCATCCTGCTTAGTTCATCAATATAATATTTTTGTTAGGTATATGTAATATCAGTAGTAATAAGTACATTTTTTACAAATTACAACAGTATGAATTAGGCTAAGCTACAATTTGGCAAACATGCATATTATGTATGTTAAGTAAGTATTATTATCTGATAATTGTCTCTCATAAATGAATAACCTTTTGGGGATCAAAAAAATATTAAATTGATCAAGTTATAATTATATACTAATCATATAAGAGAATAGTTTTCAAAAAATCCCTTAAAATATATTAAAGGTTAGGTTTTCACTAGAAGTGTCAAAAAACAACTGCTTTACACATTGTGAGCCGGGCTCATTCAATGTTGATGTCAACGCAGGGTTGCCAAGCGTACCTAGTGCATCTGTTCGGTGTCTTAGGTATACTTCTTGCTCATTGTCAGTAATATGTGTATATTTAAGGCGTGTAGGCGGCTTTATTAATGCTACAATACAACAGCTTACCTTCTAGCGGTGAAAGTACCAAGAGCTGGAACTGGAGAAACAACTGCATCACACGGAATCTAAAACAAATAAATAACAACATAAACATAAAAACTTATTTACAATCACCTCTCTCTTATCCGATCTGAATAGAACTATATTATGGTCAGATTGAGAGAAAATGTTTTAGTTTAAGATACATCTTCATAGTTATTTTTTCGACCCTCTCCAGTTAAATAGTAGTTGGCTAATGGAATTACTGTTTAGTGTAATGTATTTCGTGTATCTAGATCCAACCGCATCGTGATCATATTTCATGTTCACAACAAGTCATGACGTTTAGAGTAGTTGCTTCAATGTGATCAAGATCTGGTTACTTGCTAAGTTGGTAGGTTTTTTCTCAAATCTAACACAATCTATCTCAAAAAATTAGCGCTACACGAAAAATATACTAAATTTAAACTGCATAAAACCACCATTCAGATTATGAATTCCGACTTTATACAAATAAATTTAATTTGAGAATCATATCGATCAACTTATGACTTACATCACTTAAAACTGTGCATTCATAGCTTGGCTGATATTTTTCTTGTTCAGACGGGGGGCGCTTCATTATCTTCTCACGATCCTGCTTGTGTTTACGATCAGCGCCTTTCAGTTTGAAGACTTTGATTTGACAAACAGCAGCATGTAAACGTTTAGGTGTATCGCTTCCCTCATCCACTTGATATGTTTCCACCTGTATTCTGAACGGCACGCCTTTCTCACCGCCGTGTTTCTTAGGAGTAAATTCTGTACTGATGCAATTGACCTGATGCGAATAGCTTTTGTTAGAATAAAAACATGTTCATGTAAAACAGGTCTCTTACCTTTATATAAACTCCTACTTCCTTGGTGGGATCCCAGCTGAAGTGAATAGTATTATGAGCACTAGACGGTTGGGAAACATCGCATAAGCCATACGAAAGGGGCACATCCACTTCAAGTATTCTATCGCCAGGTCTAGATTTTTGCCATAATGTCATCTGTTCTTTTTCCATATATTGTAAACGACGTTCGTGGAAACAAATGCGAATAAGAGACTGAAATAAATGCAAACATTGTAAGTGGTAAACATGGAAAAATAGGTATTTAAATAAAATCAGCATTTATTCTAGACAACATACCAGAACTAGATAATTAATTATTAATTAAATTTCTAATATTGCAAACTACGTAGTTGAATAAATACTTTTGATATGAATAATATACATTGTAATTAATTATCTTAGACTGTCAATTGTTTGCCCACAAGAAACTGTTTGTGTATGCGGCTTGATTGGTCACTACTAGACGTCTAGCAGAGGTCACAGGCATTTCAGCCAGCACAATTAGAATTATAATCAACGACTATTTGGATCTTTAACTTCAAGTCTGAGCACGATAGGTACACCGACTGTCGACGATCAAACAAAACCGAGAAAGAGTAATTAGTTTAGACATAAATTTGGAGGGTAATCCAAAATTCCTTTTGGATCGTTTTATTACGGTGTATGAAACGGCTATCACTTCGATGCGGAGTCTAAACTCTCTAAAATATAGCTAAATAATAACTAAAATATGGCTACCAGCTAAAATAGTTCAACTCTCAGCAGCCAAGGGTATGGCTATAGTATTTTGGGAGGCTAACTACTAATGGACTTTTGAAAGTTGGTCACATAATCATGGGCCAATATATGTCTTAGTAAATAAATTTCATCCGAATATTATTATATTAATAGTATTAACAAGCAAATCGCCTATGGGGTGATTACTAAGAATATACTTTATTTAAAAAATTGGAGGCTATGGAAATGCTGACTAAGAAAAACGACGAAGTTTTAACCATCAACTAATTTAGATTAGATTGCCGTTAAGGTGACCCCACGAACCCACCACGCCACTACCTTTCCAGCCTTCTTTATGAGAGCGGTTCCTTAAAATAGGTTCCTATACGCTGTGCGGTTCTCTTCACTCAGTACTACCCTTGTCCTCGCCAGGCCCTCGCAATGGCACAGCACATGAACTGGGGTTTCTTTCTCCTCTTTCCAGAAACTGCAAGTAGCATCTTCTACTAGGCCTATGTTATGGATGGGCCTCTTTAGCCTACAGTGACCAGACTCTTTTGCCTGTCTTTGACATGGTGATCTTTGCCACAAGTTTCTGGACTTGTGTACATATTTGTTGATGGACTTTCTGATTTGTGATTTGGTGGTGTCGAAGGAAGAGCGAGGCCCAAACGAATGACCTTGTAGAACCTTAGCGATCAACTAACAGAATGGATTATTTTTTTAATGAAAATGATGAAGATATCAACAATTTGCTACTTGTGACTTTGACAACTTCTTTAACAAGTTTAAATACTGAATTATCTATGCTATTTAGTTACAAAGTGGCCTTGGACTTGTCAGGAAAAACGGTTGAATCTAACTCCTATCTCAGGTGTTTGCTTTAAGGCGCAAAATGGGGAGATATTGAGAAATGTACATTGAAGATACCAAGCAGAAATGGTGCTGGTGGAAATGGTGGACTTAATGGTCAATTATAATTACTGCGATGAATTGATGACGATTGATGATAATCATTCAGTCGATGCACACGTAATTTGCAATTTTTAAGACAACTCAAACACTTTTATTTAATAATGACTCAATAACTTTATTGTTATACGGTTGGTGCTTTCCTACTTTAGAACTTTCTATTATTTTTAAATATTCTTGGTTCCCATTGCGGAAAAACATCTCCGAAAACAAGTACCTATCTCTCTATCATATACACACATACATATAATAATTTAGAAAAACAAGACAGTACTCTTTACAACGATAACGATGAAAGTGAATTTCTTCACTCCGGTATTTACTCTGCTTTCTTAAAACAGACACTAGTAATATCAACTTAAATACAAACGATACTGTAATGACCTAGCTTACTATAGACTTTATGTACTCACTGGTTACTCTAAATTAGATGAAACAATTACATAGAATCAAGACATACATTTATTGTGTGAGGCAGTAGCAGCCCGATTCAGCGATTTTTCCTTCGACTAACCTTTACTTATTTGCAACGATAGGTTATGTGACGTACCTTCAATAATTTGCCCTTGTAGGTAGACAAATCGCCAAGTTTCTTCAATTTGATTTCGTAACTTTGACCTTGGTTAAGGTAAGTCAAAGTATCTTCGTTGACTTTGGTTGCAATACTTGTTGCGGCTGCCAACACATATTGGAAGCGACAATCTTCAATGGAGGAAGCACTAGATACAACGGCAAATCCATCTTGTGACAAAGACGGCGGCGATGGCAATAAGTTACCTAAAACAGCATCATTTCATCAGTAGTTACGAATATATAGAATGGAAATTAATAACACTTACTATCGATTGCATTTTGCAAGCTGGAATATCCGGACTGACCAAGCAACTGATGGAGAGTTGTGTTGATTACGTTGGCATTACTATCGCTAATAGTGCTGCTTTGCGAAATAACGGTAGATTGGGTTGTTACTGGAACGTTGCTGTTCTGCCTGGACATTTGAATAGCACTTACATCTTGAGAAATTGGTGGGGACGGCGCTTCTTGCTTGAAAACTGTCAATCCGGAGATCGAAAGTATAGCATCGCTGAAACATTAGTGACGAAATAAATAAAACAAACACACGAAAAAATGAAAGATCTATTTAAGTAAATTACTGGATTACCTCATGTTATAGGAGTTGTTCGACAATTCGGAACCTAACCCATTTAAGGACCCTTCAATATCAGCATTGAGATCTGTTATATCATCTACTTGCCACTGAGGCATTCTTGAATTCCCTATAAGAACAAAATGAATTGAGAAAAATGCAAAGCATAAAATAAACTGTAAGTTGGTGTAATTTATATTATTATGATCATGATCATCAGCAAGGTAGTATGTATAGTTTAGTCCTCTACTGCAAATTCGTCAAAAGCAGGAACGCAGAGAATCGTTAATTAAAATTACAAAGTCAAATTATAGAATTTAATTTATATAAGTATGTATGTAGTTCTAATAAAGAATTATGACGTTACATAATATTGGCAGGATGTGCTAAGTAAACCCAACAGAAATGTTTGCAAAAGGTGCTTTACCCAAAGGTAGAGATTAATACATCCAAACAGTAAGTTTTCGATATTAACTGAGGATAAAATTTTACCATAACCTTAAAAGAATCCAAATACTACTTCACTACTTACTGTCATACTACACCAGTTTCAACATTGAAATCCTATTCTTGCTAAATTCTATGAAGCTTCTAAATTAGGCATTGGTGATGGGTGTTAATAGCTTTATTTCGCCAAGAAACAACATGTAACATCTTTTTCTAGCCAATATAATCATTTACTTATTTCGAATTGCTGTAAGGTGAGGGTAAGTGGCAAAATCGAAATTAATTAATAATACATGTTAAAACCTCTCTTGTCTATGGGTTAAAATACGTATGTAACATTTTAATACGTATAATTTATTCTTACAAAATGCGTGACAAAATGTACCCACCATGTATCCACATTCGTAATTTGTTTTTTAATTCGAAGTAAACTGAAACGACACAATTATATACACCAAATACTTTTTGTTGTAAGGTTTTTGGAGGGAAATCCAAAAATATTGTAAACATTAATCAAGCATGGATTCACTAACTCATATAATTATACTAATGGCAAAGAAAATTAGTCGAATATAGCAATGACATAGATATTTCTTACAAGCGTTGAGAAATATTTGAAATGTTTAATTCAAAACTAATATGCCTAATTTTAATCAGTTATAAAAATACGGCGATCCATTAGGTTTATATTTTCCCCTAAGAAATCACGGCTACGAACAGCCAATCACGGCTTTTGGCGGCGAAATTTTAAATTACTCATCCGAATTAAAAAACGGACAAGTTAACAAAAGAAAAAAACAATACCTACATAACTACGTTGTACCGCAGAAAGTTATATAAAACAAATATTTTTCTAAACCATCCAAGAGATTCACTAGAATTTCATTTATCCTAACTAATTTTTAATGATAAAGAAGTTTTTTTTCCGAACTAGCAAAACGTCTGATTACAGTTTTCTGCATTACATTTGTAATAGATAAATGTGTGTACAGAGCTTTCATTTAGAATCAAAACCCACGTGATCACTGATGTAAGATGCCGTAAATAATATGTTGGTAAAACAAGAAATATCCCTAAGCTGTCTAACCTAAAAGTTGCTAGGTCGATATTTGACAATTTTTATACGCCTCTCTTTGCGTCGTTGTTTTCATTTTTATTTTATTCATGCATTTTCGTTAATTGTCATAAAAGTTCTTTTTAAACTACTAAAATTTTAATTGTCAATGTATGTAAATAAAAGTTTCTGGAAGAATTTTATTTTTAAATATGTATTACCATACTGTTAAATGGGTTACATATCTAAAAGAGGTCACGTGGATTTTGGTATTAGTTTAACTAATACTTAAACCCATTAAATAATATTTTTTGAAAAGAGAGAACGATTTACATCTATTTGTACATTACTTCCAAGATAAGCGCACTTGATTCAACAATGCTCATACGATTTTATTTCTTTATTATTACCACTAATTGCAAGCTATTTTATAAAACTAGGGAAGACTGTAAAATATATGGGCCATCAGTAAATTCAAAATATTTTAGGGTCCGACAAATACCTGTGACACATACATATGTATATCCTCTTCACAAACAGATTTGTACTTTTGTGCATTCATAAACTTCGATTTTTTTAATAACAGTATATTTCGGGATAATTTTTAAATTGAATCATTATGTATCATTCTGTTCAGCTACAAAGTTCGTGCAAATCGCGAAGATTGTCTTTTACCAAATCATCCAATATTGCGTGCTAAACAATATTGAAGGCTTTCACGGTTGTGTAAACTTAACGCTATATAGGTATGTATATCCACCTTACGGTTGTTATGCAGACTACATATATACGTAGTTGCTGTGTAGTACGGAACAATACTGAATCATTTAAAAATGAAAGACATAATTCAAAGATGTTGAAATAATATATTCTAGATCTGTGCTAAATATTCAAAATTATTGTCGTTTATAACTATATTTGTTACGGTGTTGCTTTCTGAGAAGCTTCCAGAATTCTGCTCTAGCTCTCCTTCAATACGTAGTTCTATCCTGTAAACTATGCTTCCTCTCTGAAACATATCAATTCAATTCAAAGACTTTAATAGCCACCTAAGTTCACCTCTTCAATCCAATTATCTGGAAAATTTTCGTTAAACGGCGCGATGCATTAACACATTAAAAATTGGGGAAGAAACGTTTAATTCCGATCAACTTTTGTTTTAGAGCAAGAATGTACTACTTCCGCAATAAAAAACATGACGACATTATTTTTGTTTAAGAGTTTTGTAACCCCAAAAGATATTTGCAATATCAAAAATGATTCCTGAATAGACGTTAGCTATCATGCTACTTATATATTTTGCTATGCATTTCAAAAATTCCAAAAATGTAAAATTGATAATCGGTACGTCGAATCAATTCCACGTTGTTGCTAGTGGTGGTATAAATTTAAACAGAGAAAGTAATACAGTGCTTGTCACGACAGGTATTAGAGTAAAAAAGTTTCCTAAGACTTTGTTTGGAGGAATATCTTTTACATAGAATTCACTGAATATTTTGGGGTTGTTAGAAAATGTTCTAGGTCAACCAGAAAAAAATCTTAGTTCGCCTTCTTTTTTGCTTAGAACCCAATCTCAAATATTCATTTTTAATTTCTGTACGGGCAGCGACAAGCATCGATTTTCAGGATTATTTCCACTAAACCTGAAAAATGTTAACGATATCCGAAAAATATTACAATATTCAGTATTCATAGTAACAAACTGGCCACCTACTTATATGATCGATTCACCTTTGTCTAAATTTCTAGAAATTTTGAATTACAAGACATGTAAAAGATTTTCAATAACATTTTCAATGCCGAAAGTTTCCTTCGGAAAACGGAAGTGTTCTATATTCTCTTCACTAAATCAATGATTTAATAGAATTGCTGGTCTTTAACCAGATAATAATGACAAAAGCATTTAGAAACAATTTCGCATACTAGCTGATCTCATTTCTAACACTGTCTATGTTATTCATTGGTCGATACAGCAATGTTTGGCGACCTCAAAGGTGGAGATTCATTGGATTTCGAATCTTATGTATGATGTGAATATTTTCCTTTGCGCACAGACGATTTTTACGATTTATTAAGCAGCTGAGTATCTTCAAAGTGGTAAGAATATATTGATTCTCAGAGAAATTCTTTCCATTTATTGAGAAACTCTGTATAGCTACATATATGTAAAGATAAATTAAACTGTGTAAAATCGAAAAAAAATAATTGGACAGTAGTACACTCATGGAAAGTAAAGATTGGACAGTTTCCATATAACAAAGTATTGAAGGTGTCCAATCTTTACTTTCCATGAGGTACATATATGTAGGTATAGAGCTTTTATTGTTTCTTCGCATTCATTCAATTTGAATGAGATACGAATACAATCGCATTCATTTCATAATAATTTCTAACGTACACATATGTATGTATAGTTGAATTTTTGGATCTTGTCCGTTACGTCATTAACAATGTAGTTTAGCAAAGATGTACGTAAAACATTAATCGCCGATATTTAATGTACGTTAGAAAGAAATGTAAATAAGATATATGAGTCGTTGCGTTAAGAAGACATACGCCTAGATACTATTCGTATTGGCTATATAGAAGTGTGATGAAGATAGATAGATAGCAAGGTGGAGATATATCGTTTCGTGATATTCAGCTTCATTCAGGTTGATCTATTGGTCTCTAGAGGGCACTCTTCAAAATTAGTCGGTAATATCGTAATATATATAAAATAAGTTTCTATTACATTGTGTCAATTGTGTTAAGGCTCTATTTTCACTCCTGGCGAGTACACCCTAAACTAACGTCGGGTGTGTGCGTGTGTGTTTACCAGTATATTTACAAATAAATTGGATAACAAACACACACACCCGACGTTAGTTTAGGGGTGTACTCGCTAGGAGTGAAAATAGAGCCTTAATATCAAAACCTAAATTTAAATAAAGCTTATAGTTTCAATACAAACCTTTTTAGTGGATTTACGAGTAAGTGTTAGTTTTGTTGATTGAACATAGATGCCGCCACAATTTGTCAATGATTTGATTCATCCTGACATTACTTATGACGTAACGGACAAGATCCAAAAATTCAACGTTATGTATGTTAAACGTAGTATTTTCGGGAAATTTTATTAGTTTCTCTCTCTAGATTCAGATAGTACACACAGAGTATGCGTAAACTCGGTAGCTACTATTTTTATCCTAATTATGCAAAATGCGTATAAAAATATTGCCCGAAGGTTGTACGCTAACAACTAATTACTAGAATTGGCCTATTTTCGTTCCACTCATTATTCCGCATACGCGTTGATGTGCTCATTTATGTAGGGGTCACGCGAAAATAAGCGAGAGCAGTATGCCTTTTTGGTAGAATGAATAGACTATAATATATCATGATGCTACTAGATGCATAGAATACCACCATTAAAGTTACATTACATTCTGTACTAGAACGATGTATAAAACGATTCGTTGCGAGCATGCTCTCTGCTAAACCAATGCAAACAATATCAAGTAGACGCTAACAACTATACAAGACAAAATGAGACGATAAGTGAAAAATTACACCATGACGTCAAACGGAGCTGAAGTGACCTTTCGAGTTAACTGCTAATGACAATATATTTTATCATTTAAGCTGCCGTAGAAACATATATGCATGTTTGCATTATTTTACACGCTTTATAAAACGCAGCAAATAATACGTGTACTTATTAAATATTGCTTCAATATAATAGAATAATATACAAACAGTAAAATAATACAAAAGTTAGTACAAACTCTCACACAATATATTTCAGGCTAATTATTCTGGAAAGCGACTGTTTTCCAACATGTGTTGTTCTCATATAAAACAAATAAATGCGTAATATTGTTCAGGTTCTGATTATCTCCAATTTCACGTCGATTATCCATAAGCGCTGTATACATCTTTGAACATACTACAGTAAAACCTGTGACTAGCGGCCACTAAAAAAATCAAAATTGTTGGCCGTTATTCAAAGGTGTCCGCAAAAGACAGAGGATGGATATTACTCACGCCAAATTCCAAGCAAATATTTTCACATGATAGCTATTATTTTTCTTTTGGAAATAAAATTCATTTGGACATTCTTTTAAGTGATTTTATTTAAACTTAAAATAGAGAATACGGAGACACATATACTTATATGTAAGTGAACTAAATCTGTATACATTTTGTCATAAGATCTGATGTCATCCAAGCCTTTTTGTTACGCACTCATGTTAAAGGTAATTTGTGGATATGATTTCCTTAAAACACCGAGGATTTGTACATTTTCCAATAACTAAGGGGTTTTCTTTGTCGCCTTCCATATTTACTCAGAATAAAATAGTTAACCATTGTTTTGCTAGATTTTTGCCATTGCATTTATCATATTTTAATGCAAAAGTTTTATTTGGCATGGCGCGATAATACAGACCTGTTTCATCAACATTAAATATATTCTTCGGGGAATAATACTTTAAAATTTATGGTAATTTATATTTCCATGCTTCTACATCTTCCAAATTTACATCAGGAAAAACTCACCACAAATTGATTTAAAACTGATATTGTGCCTTCGACAGAAATATTCTACCAACCATTTGAAGCAGCAAAATTCTCAATGTTTAAATTTCGTGCTGTCTCTAGCGCCTTTTGTTTAATCAATGATCCAGATATGGGAATGTTTTTATTTCTTGCCATGCAGAACCACTTATACACAACTTGATCCACTGCTACTCCACCCGTTTTAGGGAATTTTCGTTTCTGATTCAAATTAATAGCTTCTTCATACATCCTTTTAGTATCACTTTTGTTTTTTACGATATCGTTAATTTGAGTTTTTCCAAGTACGAATTTTTCGACTAACTTCCGCAACCTTAAATTATACTTGTCACTCTCCTCGATAATATCAATTTTGTCTTTCAGTGACGAACGTTTCCTTTTTAATGACATATTCAAACACTTCATGAACACAACGATAAACTTAAGCTGATCGAATGATCAGGCGTTTTCGGAAATTTCTACAATCAGCTGCTGTTGTAAAATAATTATATCGTGTTTCATTACAACTAACAATAAACCCTTACAAGTAAATTCTGTCACCTTCTTTAGACTAAACAACAAATACGTGAGTTTTGAAATTTTCGATACGAACGACGACCGTTATTGGGAGGTAAATTATATTGCTTTTATGCCATAAAATATTGGGATCGTCTGACTGTGGCCGCTTTGTAAAGGGGGCCGTTATTGCAAGGTTTGTATATATGGAAATACTCGTACAGCAGATTTTTGCAATGTTAAAGGTGGCCGTTATCACAGGTGGCCGATATATACAGGTGTCCGTTAACACAGGTTTTACTGTAATCACTTTTACATTCATCTACTTTCTTTAGACAATTGTTCATAAAACTGAAAGTACAGTTATCTGATTCTGTTGAGTCTCCTATATATTTTTCAATTTAATCGTTCATAATATTATTCCTACCAATTTTATTATAAATTATTAATAAGCATTATAAATTATAAAATTTCCACGGCAATTTCTACACTCGACACTCTGATTTAGAAAAAATGTAATGTAATACCTGCTGCACGTTACTATAATAAAAAAATATTTCTACTAATATTATGGTACTTGTTGCAAATTGCATGAAAAAAAATAACTACAGTGGATCTAACATTAACATCTCAGAATAAGTACAGTACGAGAAACCATGAGCTAAAACAAAAACTTCATAATACCACAGAAGAAAAAATAACACAATAAAGAAGGATATGGCTCAATCATCTCTGGGGGGTGGGTCAAAATAGAAAAATGCTTTTAGCAGTCGAATTGAATCTCTAACGTAAAACTATAAGGCAGACGTTAAATCGACATTGGTAGAAATAGAAATTAACTTGGAAGGATTGGTATTCTCAACCTAAAGTTGAGTATTAAACTGGAAATAATCTATTATACACTGGTAAGCAAAAGTATGGAAACACTTAAATATTTCAAGCAGTTTTGAAGATATTTCAACGAAATTGGGCACTTGCATATTATCCATTATTCTGCATAAAATGAAGATATCAGAATTATAATACAACTTCCTTATAAAAGGAACTAGAGTATGTTTATTAAAAAAAAAGCTTCAGACCGTAAAAGTAACAACACAGTAAGGAAATATTACAAAATTAATAATAAATCAAATATTAATGTATTAGATGTTCAAACTGACCACCATTGGTTTCTTGACAGTATGCTATCATACGCTGGAATCCGGCAATTACGTTGGGAATCATATTTGGCGTGAGTACTTGCACTTCTTCCATAATTCTTAACCTTAAATTATTTAAATTGTCAATTGGTTGTAAATAAACCTTAGACTTTAGACATCCCCACAAGAAAAAGTCTAATGGAGAAAGATCAGGTGATCTAGCAGACCATTCAACAGTACCTCTTCGGCCAATCCACTTTTTGAGGAATACACGGTCTAATACATTCCGTACATTCCGCTCAGAATGAGGTGGGGTTCCGTCTTATTAGTACCAGGCGGCCTCTGGTAATTGCCCTTCTTCCATTAACGCAGGAATAATTTGTTCTTCTAGAATAAGGTCTTAATAATTTTCACCGGTCGTTCCACTATTTCCAAAAAAAAAAAAAATTGACCGATAATTCTATTTTGATACATACCAGCCCAGACATTCAATTTTTCGGGATATTGAGTGTGAGCTTCTTGCACCTAGTGTGGGTTAATTTACGACCACTAACAACAGTTGTGCCGATGAACCGTACCGTTCAAACAAAAGGTAGCCTCGTCAGAAAATAGAATAGGTATTAGTTGCAAAATTGCGATCACGGTTACAAATATTTATCATCTATCACCAAAACCAATCATCATTAAAACTTCAATGTGTTCGCTTTCATTTAATTGCACCATTTTGAGCACAAATTACTGCAAATACTACACTTTCTCGTTTGACAGCTACAATTGTTGTTTATCAGAGCTCTACTTTTGCTTTCTTAGGCCACTAAGATTTCAATTACTAGTACTAACAACGGCTTCTAATCTTTTATTGTACGTAATATCTTTATAGATCATAATAAATGCACACAACTATACATTTTTGAATTTGTAATTAAATGGCCTATTCGTTTTTAACACAATGTACAGGGTGTTCTATTTAAAATTTGAAAATTAACTGCAACTTTCTTGTAATCATAGGAAACAGAGGTTATGGGGCACGTCATTTAAAAGGCAAGTAAATTATCTTTACAGTTATACCATACTTACACGGATGCAATTAAATAGTGCACAGGAACGCAATAAAAAATCATGAGTTGGTGTCCATCCAAACCGTTAGAAATATTACAACAAGCAACGTATCTTGAGAAGTTATACAACAGTGCTCACAGTTGCACTATTTTTCAAAGATAGTGTAGTGATACTTAATAAAACTACAGAAAAATTAAAGCAAGACTGTATGCCACAATGATAAATTAAGGTAAAATTAACACGCAATAAGTCAAAATTTCATTTTAATTTTAAATTCACAACCTGGAATTGGAGAATTGATACTGTAAGTGATGAAATAAATAACAAAATTTTTGTCTCTGGTGTGAATTACAAATAGCACAAGACAAGATAGGTATTTGACAAACAGAGACGAAAACAAACATAATAACTAGTTTCATTGTAGATACATGAATGACAAATCAATAACTATATTATGCAATAATTTTTTCCAACATGTTAACTATTGGCATCATTACAGGCACCAGTGCGCACAAAAACAAAGTGTTAGGAGTTGTAAAATTTTAAATTTCGTTTATTAAAAACAGAATGTATTTCAGGATCCAAAGTTCTATATCGTGTAGTTTGTTTCGAGTTCTTAAAACAATGAAAGAATCTGCTTGATAGATACAATTTTCATTACTGTGAAATAAAGCTGTGCTGCTTTGAAAATTACATAAAAAAATTATCACTTTCGGCACAATCTTAGATTTGATCCCGTTTATTACTATTATACTTTTATTTTGAATAACAAGCTTAACTCAAGTTTTAGCAAAAAGATAATTTTGTGAAGTATAAACTATTATACATATCGTATGTAGTAACTATAAACCAAATGTCATGTATTGAGCTTTGTCTGTCATAAAAATTAAATGTTGGCGATCTTGGTCTACTCTAGCAGTCGAATAAACGAAAGGAAACGTATGGTAATTTTAAAAATATACTCAGTGACATTAGATGTATTACATCCAGAAGGAGTAATGTGTTCAACTCGTTTTTTTTTGCATCAAAATGACTATATTTAAAGCAAACTATGATAAAAATGTCAACTTTTATCGTTAATACTTTTTTGCGAAAAAAAATCTCTTTCTTTTCTGCGAAGAGATTCATGTTCATGAGAGCTCACTAATATAGAAAAGTTTAATTATTGGGTGCCCGCCTACAAGTGTTAAGCGTAACAAAATGCCCAGAGTTCGAAGACGTCAAAATTATCACCGTGTGACGTTGACAGGAGTGGCATTGTTGTCTAGCGAGATGTTGGTTTGTCCTACCGCGAATTTGGCCGTCGTATTAATTGTACTGCAATGACGGTAATGCGTGCATGTCGTGCGTGGGCAGAAGGAGCACGAAGGAGACCAACTGTTCAACCGAGGCGTACTATAAAGCGTCAAGATAGGCGCTTCAGACAACTAGTTCTACGAGATCGTTTTGCTATAACGCGTCAAATCGCTGACCAATGGTTTGTAGAAGAAGATATACCTGGTATACTATATCGTCGCATTCGAGCCTTTGGACATTTTTCATACTATTCACGATTAGTGCTTCCTTTGACGGCGGACCATTGCCGTCAACACTTGAACTGTCGCAGAGAACGGTGCCATTGGGAAGCAGAATGGCATAATAGTGGCGTTCTTTTTGCCGTCAGGCTCAGCTCACTTCACTTTTGCGACTTTAGATTCAAGCCACTCACTACGAAATTGGTTAGCTGGCTTGTTTCACCTTTCATAGTAAGTAACTCGCATCTTAAGTCGCAAAAGTGAAGTGAGCTGAGCCTGACGGCAAAAAGAACGCGACTATTGTCGTCTTTAGCAACGAATCGCGATGCTGTCTAGGTATGCACGATGCCCGTAGAAGGGTACGATGCTGGCGTGGAGCGCGACGCGATATTTTGTTTTCTGTACACAGGACTGTTGGAGTAATGGTTTGGGAGGGCTATTTCTTATAGTAACCAATCACCATTTCTGTTTATTCGAGGCAATGTGACAGCTGCCCGTTATGTAGATAATGTCCTACAAACCACTTTACTACCTTATCTAGATGCTCGTCCATACATCATTTTTCAGTAAGACAATGCACCACCCCATATTGCTCGATGAACTATAGACTTTTTCCAAGAAGCAGGCGCTATTTGTTTGACGTGGCTACCCCGTTCCCGTGATTTAAACCCCATCGAACATTAGTGGCATATCATGGGGAGGAGACGGTCCGCTTTGCACCATCCTTCACAAACATTGGCGCATACTTTTTCGTGATGATTTATTGCATATTTTAATTTGAAATACTACACCAGTTACGCCAAACAATAATATAATAATGAAAACTAAGGGGGATCAAGAGCGTGAACGACAAGCAGATAACCCACAGATCCCGAAGTCCTAAGCTTGGTACTGGTGCCGGGTAGAGGATAAGTAGTACAGGACAAAGATAATCACCCTGACGCATATCATTAAAGACGATTCCGAGGCGATTCAGGCGCAGTTATCAGCCGTCGGGATACCTACGTCTAGAAAAAGCACAAAAAGTGATAGTATAATGCTCCCAATATAATAAGAAGAGGAAAATAAACAAACTCCGATAATATAAAATACTCTAATAAACTCGGCAGGAAAAAAACAACGTTGAAGTGAGAAATTTAATATGGGCAAACAAAATGTGCTATTTCACACTTACTCTCCGTTTTATTTAGTATCTTTTTTTACATCTGTACTTTCACTATCTCCAAATATTATGGTGCTAATTGAAGTGAAGTAGGATGGCACTTCTAGTATTACCGCACTGTTCTTATAACTCAATTAATAGAAATCATCTGTAAAGCATGTTGTACTGTTACATATATATTTATCTAATTGGTGATACGTATCGCATGACAAAAAAATTGTTTAGATCGAAGATTAAGCAATAGCCTGCGAAAAATGAATGTTTTAAATTTGATCCATTAGGTATGTTTCGTATTTTCAACTTCACATATTTTCAATTCATTCTTTCCAAGCATTACTTTGGAAATCATCTTAGAATAAATAAATAGAAGAATCTGTAATGAGATTCATTGAAGCGTAATTACAGAAGCGTAATTACGGAATTTCCATTTTAATTTTTAATTGAAATAAATTCCGCATTTACATGTACCCGGTATAATAATTGATCATACTGTTTTTTATTAACGGGAGTAAATTGTAAAACCCGCATCACATTAGGCAAATTAACCTGACAGCTAATTTGGCGGTAAATTTGCAGTACGTCAAATATATTAACATAAAATTTGTATTTCAAAAATTTTAAATTTATGTTACATACTATTATAAATTACAATAAAAAGAAGCACTAGCTGCTCCATCAAACTACAATAATGATATTATACTTTAAATACATTATTCTACAGTTTTTCAACAGAATCAATATCACTGTCCATGGCTGTGTTCATAACAACTGAGCGCTCCCTATAATAAGTGAGCGCTCAGTGAGCAATCGCCATTTTAAGTAGCGAAAAAAAATTTGCTACTTTGGGAGCGATCAGCGATCATCAAACCATACAAACCATTCATGTGTCAAAAATGACGATTGTGTAAATAGCGTAAAAAACTGAGATTTTGCCGTTCAGTTGTAGCACTGATCGCTCCGTTGCGTAGAAGTAGCGCTAGATCTGTTATGAACGCAGCCAATATCATTGTCGCTTGTCATCATTTCCAAACGAAATAATAAATGGCTCCACATCATCTATTAAGCCATCTAACTTGTATATTTTGCGTTCCTCTTGTCCACATGTTCTATACATTTTGCTCAAGTTTCTGAGCTTACATTTGTCATAGCGGTTAACAAAAGGTCTTCACTCACTTCAGCTAATTTGAAGCTTTTATTCTTTGCAGCTACTTCATTTTTTATTTGTGCCCAAACTAATTCAATAGGATTCAATTCACAATCTATGTACAAATCTAGTACAAATCTAAGTACAAATTCATTACTCTGTTTTGCCATTTCGTCCAGTGCGTATACATTGTAACCTTCTTTGTGATGATTTATTATTTCCAACAACTCTAATCGCACCATGCGGGGATCAAACGGTATAGGTTTTTGAAGTAACCATTTCCGCTTTTGTGTTAAGGTTGTTGGTATTTTTCCTCTTTTGTGCTATGGTAAGATGGATTATCCACTACAATAACACTAAAATAATTAAGCGTCTTCCTTTACCAGCAGGATTTTTAGGTATATTTGGAGGTATTTTTTGATCTTCCCTTATTTTCTTTAAGATTTTGTTTAATGTAGGAAGTTTTCCATCGTAAAAAAGCCATATATGATTCTTCTTATCATGTATTTAATACTATCGACAATTGTAGGAAGCAGCACCTTTCTGCCAACTCATTTTAATGGTGGTGAAATTAGTCTTCTAGTTTTATATTCACCAATAATATGACAAACACTTGTCATCGAAACATACATACATGTATTTATGAATATTTATGTATGTTACCTAAAATGTTGCTGAAATTTGCAGTGTTATCTGTTTTCTTTATTGAAGGATTACTATTTGGTGTATATGTTCAGTATAACTTGCTTTTCGTGTACAAATGTCCACGCCCCAAAGCACCACGTTTTCTTGGAGATCATGTTGACAGTCCGCTTATACTATGCTGAGGATCCATTTTTACTAGCAAATACTAACTAATCATAAACCTATATGTTGGCGGGCTATATTTAATTCACTCCCGTTATTAAAAAACAGTATAGCAATAAACAAACTAACCAGGTGTTTAATTATCAATGCGAGCGACTTAGAACTACACTTTACTTTATTCATGCATCATCAATCCCTCTTGTTGAAAGTACTTTCCAAATATTGCTGCCAGAACCATTTTTTAAACGTATGAGGTAATCGTTAACGAATTCTAAATATACAAGCCACACAATATAAAAATAGGCACCATAAAAAATAATAGAAGAGATTTAGATTATTCAGATGATTAAGAGCATTTTTACGTCAAGTGGAAATTTATTTTGAGATGAGAACCCTTTCGAACGCTGCGTCATATCATAAAAGAATATAGAAATCACTAAATAATTATTGATATAATTCTTTTCACTATGTGTTCACAATATTTCAGATATATCACGTTCATAAACAAATATCAAAAACCCGTAAACGTTAATCCATATATCTGAATGTCCGTGACATAATTTTTAAATTTGGATGCAGGTATGTTATAAGAAATACTTTCATTTTAATTGCAGTTAGCATTTTATTATATAAATTCGTATTGTGTAAGCCGAAAATGGTAATATCAGATCACAATGCAATAAATTTCCAATTGCAGCAATTTAATAAAAATAAAACGTGTTCAGTAAAATTAGTATCGAAAGTTTTCTGAAGCCTTGCCTGGCTCCTCCCGAAAAAGTAATATAAATCCGCCGCTAAATATCAAATAAATCATACGAACGTAACCAGATTGTTAAATACACATCTAGCTGCATGTGACTTCAAATTTTGTTGCTAATGTATGATAGTAAATATTAATAGTTGTACTGTTTACCTAAATAATGAACACAAACTGACTACGTAAAAGAAGTATAAAACTAAATTACTTAGAACTAATTATGCTAGCGGTACAATTATGTATGTACTTACATATATCAAAGTAAATTGTCGTTTCATAAATTGAGCTCTTTGTTTCTTGTGTTAAATTTTAATATTGGCAATAAAACTTTTTGAGTTATCTTGCTAAAATCGTAACAGTAAGGATGACAAAACAGAAAAGTACCTGTATACCAGATAAACCGAAAAGTATATAAACAACACAGCCAAAAGTAAGAAATTAGTATTAGGCAATAAAAGTACTTCTGAAACGTATTTACTCCTGAGATTAATACAGATTGAATATCTGCCAAAATGCCAATTATTTCGCTATCCTGAATTTGGCTAGTGCTCGAAACCATCCTTCAGTAAATGTTAGAAGAGATACAACAATGCCATATATCAGGTGAATGTTTGTAATCATTTTTTTCATAACCAAAGAGCAAGGGTTTGATTGGCTGAATGACCACTGACAGCAATTCACCAATTTACAATATTTTTATTAACGATGATTTGTAGAAAGCAAATCCTACCATACCTACCAGCGCTGACGTAGACTTTGTTGGTTGTGACAAGTTTCGTCACCACCAACAGGATTGCAGATTAAATTGCAGTAAGCCTAACAAAATTTCTTTAGCACTTCTTTACAAGATAAGACACGCCCTTGAAAGTAAGTTTGCGCCGAAATGCTGTGTGTTGTTCAAGAAAGATTATTAAGTCTCATTAAATTTAAAATGCTAGTCTAGTCCAATTCATGTACCTACATACGTTGATGACCTTTACGAAGTTGGCCTTTGAGAATGGGGTGCCCCTTTTGTAATTTGATGTCCAATTTTATTCAGATTTTACTGACATGTTAGTAGAACATATTGTAACTTAATCTAGCTGTTTTCTTTCCTATTAATCTTAACGATTTTGTTTTGTAAAAGAATAGGCAAGTAGCACCATCAAGAATCATAACTTCAAACGGTTCACACCACAAAGAAAAAGACGGTGTTGTTTGAACATGTGTGATGATGAGGCAGTTCAGCTAATGCGTGCTGTATTTGAGTGATCGCTGTCAGGTTGTCCGCTTACAAGTTTTCGATATACAGCAGACAGATGTACGCAATTTTTTTTATCTTTTCCTATCGGTAAAATTGGTTCGGCTGTTCAGAAAATAACAAAGGATTTGAAATCATAGACTCATCTTCTGTATGTCATTAGTTGATTCTACATCTGTTAAAACCAAACGCCATGTTGTTCGGCAGAGAGCGAGACGTGGAGAGGCATAAGGATGTTGCAATTGCATTGAAAGGGAACGTTATCCCAAGATCTGGAATTAACTTTAGATAACTCTCTCTTCTCCCATACCCGTTCTGATCCATATTCAGCGTAAAGCTGAAAGCCATTTTATGTCAAAATTTCGTGCTGCCCTTGTTGGACTATCTGTGCATTGTTTATGGTCCTTGTATAGATGCCGTGAGTGCTGGTAGGATGCAAACGGTACAAAATGCATGCATGCGGTATATATTCCACATACGTAAATATGATGGCATAACTTATAGGCTGGGAGAGTTGCGAGGGCTCACTATGCACAACAGAGTTACTTTTCAATCTTTGGTCGTGTATCATCCATCATCATCATTACATTACATCGGAGTTATGCGTACTTACTATTATTTGATTCGGTCAGTTTTATAAGCCTGGACTACCATCGCTGTTCCGCAGCGTTTAGTTAAGCGTTTAAAGTTAAATGGAGGTTGTATTAGGAACGAATTATGAGATGAATTATTTGTTGTGATTTTATTATTCAGGTAATAAAAATATATACCGTAAAATTACCAACTGTGCTTCTTGTTTTCCGGATACTTTCTAGACTGACTATGGGCAAGTGAACACTTTATTAAGAAAAAAATGCTATCGAAGGCTTCCACGGCCCGAGTCTCTATAATGAGGGTTTCCGGGTGTTGACCGTGTCATGATTAGTAAAATATATACAGTACAAAATAAAAATAGAATGCACAAGATATACAATAAACTCGACGTTTCGCCACTAATGTAAGCGGCTTCTTCAGGGGTATCAGAGGTTAACTGGGTGGCTACCAGAAGGTCACGGTAACTCGACGTGTAAGCCACGCTAGAGGCGAAAACCTTCTGGTAGGTGAGGGGCGTCAGAAGGTCACGGTAACTCGACGTGTCAACCACGCTAGAGGCGAAAACCTATGTCGAGTTACCGTGACCTTCTGACGCCCCTCACCTACCAGAAGGTTTTCGCCTCTAGCGTGGTTTACACGTCGAGTTACCAGGTACCTACCCAGCTAACCTCTTTTGCTCCTGAAGAAGCCGCTTACATTAGTGGCGAAACGTCGAGTTTATTGTATATCTTGTGCATTTTATTTTTATTTTGTACTGTATATATTTTACTAATCATGACACGGTCAACACCCGGAAACCCTCACTTATAGAGACTTTATAAGAAAGTGGTAGATAATTGACCCGATCCGAAGATCAGTTTGGTAAAGGATCATGACTAACTATTGTCTATTGTGGTTCCATTAAATGTAAGTTTTAAGATTCTACTAGCTATCAAATATAAACAGCGAACGGTATAGTTAAATCATTTTATGAAAAACCTAAAATATGCCAACAAGTAGAGAAAATGTAATATTCAAGAATAATTGTGTTTAAAAAATATTCCACTTAATTCAGTAATATAACTCTTAATAAATTATTCTAAATGGAAATGTTGAAATATTCGTTCGAAATAGTAACCTAAGTAATCTAAGTTATTTAAATTAGGAGAACAACGGCGCTTTAGCAGAACGAAAAAAGGAATTTAATGCTAAAAGTTGACATTCTAGACAAGCTAGTTTTCACTTGAAATCGCAAAATTTGCTGGTATTGTCAATAATTCAAGCGCAAATAAGATAAATAAGTTCAGACAGTGTGGAATACAACGTGTAAAGTGTTTACATACAGCTCGGTCAGGGTCAAATGATTGACTAAACATGTAAATTTAAATATCATTAAACTACCTTTTCAACAATTAATATCTTGTACCATGCATGTATTTACATTGCGTTTTTTATCGGGATGAATATCTAATCTCTACATCGTATAATCTGCATTTCAAACCTAGTAAGTCCGATACTTCATTATAAAGGATTAAAAAAGAAATTCGAATTCATATGTTTAACATTCAATTCGTGTATTTTAGTATAGCGTATATTTATGATGTTGCTTCAATGTTATTAGGTTATCTGCAGCTACAGCAAAACTTGATTACGTTTCCGTAACCTTTGATAAAACGATTCATTTTTGACTGGACTTCAAATCGTCATAAAGGACTAAATTTCACAAAATAGTTTAATTTCTATTTCGTTTTTACTAGTAATAGCAAAAGTTAGGTTCTAAAAAAATTATCTTATAATTATCTTATCAAGCTAATGGAAAACTTTTAGTATTAAGATTACTTTTAAGATTATCTAATTCACACATTATACACAGACTATTAAATAATTTGTTTGGGAATTTTAATTTGTAGATATTGATGTGAGATAAATGCTTGTGATAAACCAAAAATGTAGGTATGTATGTATGTACTACAGGTCTTTGTGTATGAAAGAAAAGAAAAACGTGGACGCATCGTTATCACTGACAACGATATACCATCAAAGATATCGCGTAAATGAGAACGCGTCCTGAATGAGGAAATATAATATAAATAGATCAACATACACTTCAGCAAACAATCCATCCTTATCGATTACTGTCTTCCACTATTGTGTGAAACCAGTATTAAGATGCCATGCGCTCAAACAGGATTTTATATCACCTAGTAAAACAAACACAATCGCCAAAAAAGAAGGTTATGCAACAAACGATCATCACGAAAGTATGAGAAACTATAAACTTGGTTTCTCGTTTCATAATAATAAATTATCGTGGTGATTGTTACAGACGTACGCAAATGATGAACCAACAATACTAGCTAAACATGTACGATATTAGTTACTAAATGAAAATGTAGACCTGAACGAGATAACAGCGGCTACGATAAAATGTTTATAATGTTGTTATGTCCATATATACCCACATATAAACGAATATACATAAATATATAGAGGCATTATTAGTGTTAAGACTAGAAGTCTAATATTCACAAAATGTGGTATAATTTATCAACTAGTATGTAGCAAGAAATTATCGGCAAACCGCAACAAATATTTTTTCAATCAAAATTAAGTTCAAAGAAATGAATATTAAATTCAACAAATTAGGTATCATATTACACATTATTCATAATTATTTTAAGCATTCTATAAATAAAGGAGAGATAAGATAATAGGAAAAGTTCCACGCAAATTGTCTAAGCCACTGCAAGGATCATATATAATTTCTGAAACACATAGGGAAAACATTATATATGTATAGGTAAAACATATTTTATTCGAATAAATATGCGAATTACGTCTACACAAAAATATCTGTTCTTAATTTCTTAAGGTTCGTTAACTTTATAAATAACATCTTGAACATCTTCAAAGATTTAGTCAACATTTTTTATTGAACAAATTGAATCGAGAGTGATTTCGATAATTTTTGTTGTGTTTGAATGTTTTGAATTGTATAGTTTTGTCATGTGGTGGGTTTGAGTTTTGTTATTTTACCAATAATGTTTTTCAAGTTTTATGCAGCAATACGTTAAAATACTCTTAATAGCTTTGTTCGCAGAAGCAATCTCTGGCACGTCTTGTACATATCCCGGGTTCATCGTAGATGTGTCATTTATGGATGTTCTGCCATGACCATGCTCTGAGCATATCCGTGATTTCTTGTTCCGCCCACGACTATATTGGGCTTAGGCGTTAGAGGACGCGAATTACGTAGCAATTGCAACCTCAGATACAAAACTGACATATGTGTACGTACACTAGCGGACATTACAGTTAGGGCACCTAGTAAATAACAATTCGAATATTTTCGGTATCCAATACTGTAACTATTATTTTTAAAAATTATACCACAAGCTTAAAAGACTGTTTAAGTGCTGCAGATGATAATACTCATTATAATAAAGGTAATAGATGCAAATTCCAATTTAAGTCAATAGCATGTAACAAAAACATTATGAAACGATTTAATGAATGAAGGTTGCAGGTTTACACTAAAGCGAAGAAGTCTAGGTGGCTTAGGAAGAAGTTTTTATCATACATATTTGCTGTAAATCAGTTTGTTAATCAACCATTGACGATACGGACGTTCCGTTAATGTGTTTGTGAACACATTCGCCATTAAACTTAAAAAATATTATCTGTCTTTCTGACCCGATATAGCGGATGCGTACCAACTTACAACTGCAACGATTTTGTTTTATTTTTCTCTCATTTAAGAGAAGCCGACCTTTAGAGCCCGTTCCCACTTGTTGGGTGTCGGGTCCGGTAAAATGTCGGATGTTCTAGCGACAATAAATTTTGTATGAAACTGTTCACATTTATCCGACACCGTTTTTTTTTTCGGCTCCAACTGTAATATAGGGTGTTTTGCCAGCGTTTTGCCGCGATCGGGTCCGACATCCGACTAGTGTGGACAGAGGCGGCGACATCCGATAAGAGTACCGGACCCGACACCCGACAAGAGGGAACGTGCTCTTACGGTCACGCTGTGGTAAAAACACCACTGTTACGTCGTGGAAATCGACAAAAACGTCTACAATGGGCTAAAGAATGTAGAGATTGAACGGTAAAATATTGCCAAAATGACCTTTGGACCGACGAAACCAAATTCGAAGTCTTTGGACAGAAGCGTAGTATTCGTAAAACGCATGAGTGCGGGAAAAAATTGCGCGATTGTGTAGTTTCCACAGTTAAAAACGGCGGTGGTTCTGTGGTGATTTGCCGTTGTTTCAGCAGCGCAGAAACCGGAGATCTTTAAAAATTGATGGTATTAGGCGCAAATATTGTAGACAAATATTGAAGGACAACGTTGTGACATCCGGATTGCGTTTGATAGGTCACAACTTTGTGTTTGCGCATGATAACGGCCCCAAACATACAGCACGAATTTGCAAAGATTATTTAACGTCTGAAAAAGAAACAAACGTTTTGCAAATCATGGCCTGGCCACCACAGAGTTCGGATTTGGACCCCATCGAACTACTGCGTGCTGAAGTTGACAGACGAGCTTGAATGGTTTGTCTAACTTCAAAAAACATCTGAAGAAGCTTCTTCAAACTGAGTGGCACAACATTCACGGTGATTCTTTAACCAAATTGATAGAACGCATGCCGCGAGTGGTCCAGAGAATATTCCGCGCTAAAGGATGCTATTTCGACGCAAAGATATAGTACATAAAGTTTTGTAATATGAATGTAAGATCTTGAAAAGTACAGCGCATGTCACGGACTTAATGCTCTTGGTCTTGCTTGTGCTCGGGCATATCGGACGTAGTACGGATACCTCCTGAGTAAATGTACACCGCGAACAGAGGATATTATGCCCGGGACATGCCATACATTTACCGCAACCGGTGAAATCTTTATTGTGCATGGGCAAGCTGGGGATGTCTTCGGCGAACAAAGTTAATATTTTGTCATCTCAATTTGGGCTGTATCTCGGGAGCCATGCAAACGATATCAATAACGATTTAATATCTAGTAACATTAATATGATTCATGATTTCAACAATTGCGAACATTATAATCATCTCAAAACTGCAGGGTTGAATTTTACCTACTCTGTATACACAAATTCCTTACAAGGCCAACGTAAAATCAGTGAGATTTATACAAAATGCACATTTCACTACTGGGAATATAAATGCGGTTTATTATCATATGATATTCCTACAGTATTTAGGTTGGATAATCTTGCAGATAAAAGTTTATAATAATTACGTAGTACAGAATCATATAAACATTTATGAACATACATATATCATGTACAGACCACTATATTAGTTTGGGAAATTATCGGTATCGAGGCACCTTGTATAAATAAGCAATTTCACAATTTCCTATGTTGATCTATACTTGGCACATTCCCAGACGATTAGTAATAATCAGTTCAAGTTTGTCGCAGTAAAACTTATTTTACTGTAAAAATAAATTAAAATGAAGCTGTATGTAATAAATTTGACACTTCTATGCAGGTAAGTTGCCTCACTACCACTAGAGAATTACCCCATCTTAATATGGGTGATTACAGTAGTCAATTTTTATTTAATGAGTAATTATTGCACAATAAAGAGCAATTCTTAGTTTCAGTGCTATGCTGCGAGATCGAATCAGTATCACGTAACTACAGTACAAGCAGATGCGGTCTTTGTTCCGTTCTGAGATGTCGTTATTATTAGAAAAATCTGTTGCCAAAATGAAAAAAAAACTGTTCAGTCTCTAATTACCAGATTCTGCTAACTATGCGATACAAGTCATAAAGCTCAAATGATAAAACGGAGGCAATTGAATACCGGGAGACAAATATTTACATCAGAATTATCGAAACTGTAAAGTGGTCTCTAAACCACGACTATCCTAAAATAAGTTATTTGTTCAGATATACTTTGAAAGGTCAGTCAAGTTATTCGCACATCCATCACACATAAGATATCTCCTTTAGAAGAGAATATTGCTTAAAAATATGTGCTACATATGATTCAGTAAAAAATATATAACATAAACAATTTAAAGGTGCTACTATTCAATCACGTACGATATAAACAACACCTCCAACAATGCCTCGTGGAGCAAAATCATGGAGAAACTGAAGAAAATACAAATCGCACTACATCTCAAATATATAACTGGAGACTACCTTAACTGTAGAAAAATTGTCCTGAATAGAGAATCTAAAATGTATTTCAAAGGCAAAGTTCCCTATACTGTGGAACATCTTGTATGACTGTGTGCTGAACCTGGAATAGCCCAATAAAGTCACTGCCATAGTATACACGGAGCATATCAGAGACTTTGTGTTCAAGATTAACAAACCGCTAAAGATGATATGAATGTGGACGAAAGTACATACATGACTTATGTATAGCTCCATAAAAGTCAGAGGAAGTGATACTAAACGAACCCGTACAGAAGAGAATATCTGTTTCAAACTACTCGGAAATGAGATTCGTTCCAAACAAGAACTGAAGTACTTGGAAGTTGTGTTCGATGGAGAGGTTTTGGTCGCACAATAACGCAATTATTTGTTATTTCATTTTACTATAGTAGCAGTACAGTGCTACTTCAATACATTTAGTGTCTTTTTGGCTCTATAATGCATATCTCGTTCTGTATTGTCTCTATAACATCTAATAATATCTCGTCAAAAACCACGCTATATAACCATGTTGAACAACGATGACCGGGCAACCTGATTTACAATTTACTTGTGCTACATATGTATATTTCTTTATCTTAATCGTGAAAATAATAAGTGTGTCAATACCCGTAATATATTATACTGTCTTTCTTTGGTTAGGTTAAATCGGACGTAGAATAATTAAACGCCGCAATTGGAATGATTAGGAAATGATTCCACTCGCCAAGACATTAACAAAGTTGGCGTATTTACAATATTAACATACTCTCTACATCGAGTTTACTTAACGCATTTTACTAAACCAGTAAAACGATTCCATAAAATCATCAGAACCAACTTTATCAAGATTATACATATTTGAATATTAAGTTTGTAAACTTGTAAACAGTGGAAAGAAAAATATACCTATCGATGCAGTAAACGTTAGCCATAAATTCGAGTAGATAAACATACAACCTTGCTGATAGTGTCTCTAACGTTACAGCTATCAATTTGATATGTATAGACGCATAATAGAAAGTCCACTTACCTTCATTCTGTCCATCTGATTTTTTGCTGCCGCTTTGTTTAACTGCATCGATGTTAGTTTCTGCGTTGCCTTTCAGTACTTTAATACCGTTTGCTCGTAATTTCGATACTTCCGACGATGAATTTCCATTCAATTTGCGTTTACGTCCATTCTTCTCTTCGCTGAATTTTTCATCCAATTTAAGACTATCAGTCCAGTCAAAATATTCTTCGTTGTCCATGCTACTCTCGACAGGTGAAAAGTCGTTGATTACTATTTCCGTATTCTCCGGGCAATTATACATTTGGAAATCCATAATCCAGTTACAATGAATGTTGGTGAAAATGCTAACGTGCTCGTCGAGCACTACGCTTTACCGGTTTGCGACAATAACTCGGAAAGTTTTCTAAAATTCTTCTATTTCGATCGTTCTAAACCCAATATATTTTGGGGCTTTCTATACGCGAAGCAAAGCAAAAAAACACGTTTCTTCTAATACAACTACGGTTGCCAATAACGATTTTGGCTCGAAATTGTCGATACAATCCAAAAAAGCGTATAAGCTGACAATTTTTAAAACATGACGAAAAACGAATTATATAACTTCTTAATCCCAGTTGTTTCTCTTTGGCGATGACTTTGTAGCACGGTATTATCGATATACATCATTTTATCTTGTAAAAAATAACATTCAGTATCCATTTATCACAAAATGTTTAAATCGGCGAAGAAATTTGATTAATGGAGAGATTCCTTGCGGAGTGAAGGGTTGCTAATCAAACAGCCAGTATCTTTTAAATATTACTTTCCGATTTAGTGCCGTATTGGCGAAAGAATACACTACAAAAATACAATTATATCGGAACGATATTAAAAAAAGAAAGTGTAATTTAAAAAGTAAATGATAATATAAGAATACACTTTCAAGTGTCTACCGAGAAGTAGTGCAAGACATCAAAGAAGCACATATTGCATTGATTTCGTGAAAAACACTGTTAAACTAGAATTTCGGTCGATGAGATTCGTTAGAGAATACTATATGATATGAAGTGTACTTTACTATTCACTCGTACTGTAAGTGATAGCAGTGCTAAGAGTGATCGCGACGAGTTTGGAACCTTTACTGAACAGTGCCTTACTAGAACTGGCGTTTCATTAAACAAGACATTTACTAAATTAGTCCAATTTAAAGCGAGCTATGTACGATATCCTGCCACAGTCTCGGAGTCAAGATTCTAACAATTACAATTAGCTACGCGATACAAATTCGCATGTGGTGATGGCTGTAATTCTTTTCCGTGAATTAGAATTCCTTCTTTTAATCACGAATTCTTGACTAAAATATCCTCTTTTTTTCGCGTTTATGGATCCAAAACCCCGACCTCCTCGGGAGCTTGTCTATGTTCCAGATGTGCGCTTTTTCTAACCAAGTGTTTTCTTCGTCAGTTCGTAGGAAAGAATACATCAGAATCTGAAAATAAGGAAAGAAATATTATTACTCAGTCATCAGCAATGTGTAAACTACATGAAAAATGTACTTGCATAAATATCTTTTATGAGTGGAGTAGGGTAAAATTTCGGTTTACAGGCGCAGGCACGATATTAACATGAATAGATTAAAGCCGTTTGTGGGAGGTGAACTATTTCGTTCAACAAAATTATTTTATCAAAAAATGAATTCGAATCAAAAAGTATTATGCTAAGTATAACAAGCAAAAACTTAACAGTTGAGATTCGGTAAGTCAAAGATGTGCCGATGTTGTTACCAAATTCAATTACCCACATCTGAGGAGAATACCTACGCTAAAACATCAAACTTATCACAGCACGATTTACGATTTATATTTTGGTTGATAAAAATGCTGGCGCTGAAATTGATCGAATGGATTACTCTAAAAAATGTGTCACACTATCAACCTATTAAAGATTCGGAAAAGGAAAGCATAAAATTCAGGAACTAATTTAGATATTGTGAGTAAAAGATTAAAAGTGGTCTATAGCGTGCGTACAAGAATATCCCTACGAAATAGACTAAGGCCTCGACAGATGGTAAGACTGGCGAAGTGAGAGATCTTCAGTCACGCGTTCGAACGCAATCAGAGACTATTTTTGTTGAATTAAAGAGTAACACACGAAATCACGGCCTTATTATTTTAAAGGGCTGGAGATACAAGTTTGATACAGTTTTTTGCTATTGGCCGCAAATCATGGAAAAAATTTTTGCTTCGAAAATTGTTACTTGCTCAGATACTTCTCTTTCAAAATTGAGATGCAAAGTGTACATAACATAAGAAGCTATTAGCATTTTTCTAAAAAAATTTAAAAAATCAGTAAATGTTTTCAGGTGGGCCTTTATGCGTTAAAAGTCAAAAACCGATCTCCTCATTTATTATTGAGTAGCTCATTGATTAAGTCGACTTTCCGCTTGAGTACATAGTAATTCCTATATAAACAAACATAATGTTGAAGATTTAAGAAATAAATATGTAGTATTTACGAATTAATAGCAATAATTCGTGGACACCCTGTACTGCCACTAGTACGCGAATCATCGTTGATTTATGCATGTAGTAACTCCGAACATTTACTCTAGCAGTTGGCGGTCCTTAAAACATCAGACTTTCAGACAGAATTAAAAAAAAACATTTTCAATTTCAAAAATCTTTTTTTGCTTTAAATCATTTCCTTAACTTGGTTGATAGCGATTGTTATTTTTTGTCAGTGAAATATACGAGAACTATATTTAGGGAGATGTAGTCAGTCACGAATGTTTTCGTATACCTACCAAATGATAGAGAACTTCAAGTCTAAACATTGTGTAATGGTGTGCATTAAACAATTGGTTAAAACAATTAAAAAGTACTAATTAGATCATAAAATCATTTATTAGTTAAAACTAGGAAACAATACAATAAATATGGTAAAACTGAATGATACAAAAGTTTTCGTATACAGAGCAAATAACAATTCAAAAATTAATTTAAAGCTAACTAATACTTTGTTGGACCTCCGTTAGCTTTTCTTACGGCCGCTAATCTTCTAGGGATGGAGCAAACCAAATTTTCTGCACGAATTTTCTGTCAACCTTCTTTTAATACTGCCTTCAGAGATTCTCTGTTGTGAGGAGGCCTAATCTTTCTTTCGAGATAATACCAAACATCCTCAAATGGATTTAAATTCCGTGGCTGGGATGGTGAATGCAGTTGCTTAAGAACATTGTATAACAACCACTGTTTAACAATTTGAGCAGTATGTTTGGGATATTGGTCTTGTTGGAAGATCCATTGCTCTCCCAATGATAATTTTGCTACATCTATACGTAAATGTTGCTTCGTTATATTTAAGTATACCCAACAATCCATTGTTTCATTGATAAATATTAAACTACCCACTCCAGCGGCCGCCAAGCATCTCCAAACTATTGCGGATCCACTTCCCTGTTTTACTGTTGATAGTCAATTTTTTAAATCGAGCGGCGCTGTCCGTTGTGGTCTCCCTATTTTTCCTCTGCCATCATACTTAAATATATTGAATTTACATACTTTCGTCTCTAAACAATACATTTTTTCAAAAATCCGTGTTTTTGTTTCCATACGATTTAACGAACTCCAACCTTCGCTTGCGGTTTACATCACTAATAATCCGGATTTTCGTAAAATTCTCCTTATATTTTCTGAATCTATCTTTTTTCTATTGTCTACCTTTATCTGAGCACTTATTTTTGGAGCACTTATTCGAGGATTTATCTTCTCTGCATGTACTACATTTACATATACAGTGAAAGTCATTTATAACGACGTCGCTTATAACAACAAGTTGCTTATAACAACCGATGTGTAGAGATTTGGTTGAATTTCTATATGCGACAATGTCTACCATAGTCGTGTATAACGTTGTCGCTATTAGCAACGAAGGCGCTTGTAACGTCTTTCGTGAGCTCAAAGTCAGGCCAGATGTAACGACGGCGACGTACGAACGAGAAAAAAGCCCCGTGCCGAGTGTTGTTGTTCCGATTGGTCCCATTTCTGTGATTCCCCTACTTCCCAACAGTTATGTATATTTGTAAGCGACCGGTGTTGTTCAAATTACGATATTTGTTACATGTACATACATATCGTATGTATGATGCTGCTCAATTAGTTTGTGAACTACGAATACATACACGATCGGTAAGTATGCACAGTTTGATACAGAGTAAAATTATTTAGCGAAAATCGCACAATTCTACAGGTTGTCTCAAAAAAGAGAAAAGCTTTATCAATAAATGACAAATTTGCAATAATTACACGCATAAAAATGGCCAGGCTAATAATAATAATAATAATAATAATTCATGCCTTAGCATCCCCCAACAGCTTGCGCCAATTACAGGGGGCATCGGCTGGCCATGAGTTATTATTACGCCTGCGGCTGTAGACCGACTTAAGATGTTATCTTTCCGCATTTGCCGTGGAATTTGGGAAACTACAGAAAACCAAATTCAGAAAGAGCGCACCGGATTCGAACCCGATACCACCAGACTGTGAAGCGAGCGCGCTAGGCACTGCGCTACACAGCCGGTATAATGTGGAGGTTGCAAAAAGCTTTGGTCTATCGCATTCCACTGCATCTACGATTTGGAAAAATCGAACAAAATTTGAGGACGCCTTCAAAAATAATGTTCAACGAATAAGAAGTTAAGATGCTCTCAATATGATGACATAGATAAGACATTCTTGAGATGGTTCAATGAGGAACGAAGCCAAACTTTTAGGACTGGAAAACTATGAATGCTCAGAAAGTTTGATCAAACGATTCCGAAACCGTCATAATATTGTGGGTGGTACTGTCTCTGGTGAATCTACATCTGTATCTGAATGTACAGGGTCACGGTTCTGCTGGTCGTTAATATGACCGGCACCATTAAAAAAAAGCTGCTTGTGATTGGAAAATCAAACAATCCCAGGTGTTTTAAAAGCGTGAAGAGAGTGCCTGTCGATTACAAATCCAACAGACGTGTCTGGATGGTATCCGAAATATTCGAGGCGTTTTTACGAGACTGGGATAAGGAGCTGTGGCAAAGAAGAAAACTTATACTTGTTGGTGGATAATTACAGCGCTCATCCTAATCTTCAGAATTTGAAGGCCATAAATTTTTGATTTCTCCCACCAAATACAACTTCCGTTCTACAGCCTCTTGATCAAGGCATAATAAGGAATCTCAGAGTGCATTTTCGAAAGGCTTTAATCATGAAAATGATAGAGAATGCAGATGAAAACAATGAAATAAAAATTAATATTCTAGATACTGGCATGATGATATCCACAGCATGGGATGCAGTTTCAGCAAACAAAATTTCTGACTTTTTTGGAAAATAATTTGTTCATGTGCATGTAATTATTTGTTGTTATTTATAACTATGTGCTATAATACAATTATCTTCATTTATAATAAAATGCATTCAGAAACTTGTGTGTTGTATTTTACATACTACATATTAGATTAGGTTCCAGTACCTAATTTTGAATTTTTTATTACACTCTCTACTGTAGATCGCGGTCTATCAATTAATTTAGCTATTTCGACTTACGATTCCTTTTTTGGGGTGTTTTATTATATTAATATTAAAGACCGCTATCTCCCCCCATAGCCACTTTCGGATAATGGCAAAAAACGTAATAATATATTTAAAATATGTACTTTGTGGGCTGCAGTTTTGGAATACGTGGTTATTTAAGAGTAGCTTTTTTCATTTAAATTTAATATACCTATTTAGCTTAAACTTAACAATCTCTGAACAAGTTTAAATTTTGAAGATAGCTAAATTGATTCTAAATGAAGGAGATAGACCGTTTTGTTTCCAAAATGATCGCCATTCAGGCATTTTTTTTTAGTTGTTTTTTAGGTGTTTCAAGATAACAAGGTATATTTTTTGAATAAATTTAATTTAATTACCAGTAAACAACCTATGTTGTAATAGCAAATAAAAAATAGGAAAAAAGAAAACAAAGCAAATAAAAGGGGTTTATTAAACTAGAAGCATACAAAAGGTCTTCATTAAACTACTTACAATGAAGGATACGAGTTTATTATTTTAAGAACTCACTATTGATTAATCATTGATTTAAACAACAAACTGCATATTCCTATTGGTTGAAGTTGACATAGACGTTTTTGTTCCTGAAATGCAAGGGGATAGAGCGGTGTTTGAGGGGGCAACTTTAAATCTCAATCTATTGAGAATATAATTGGATTTGAAACCCAATATATGCACCATTACATAGTTTACAAAACAAAGCATACTACTCCATCATAACCTGATTATCGCCTTTGATGCTAACTCCCTCATATATCAATTGACGTGTTTTCTTGAAC
>SMLS01074674.1:0-54940 GCA_004785975.1 Popillia japonica | reverse complement strand
TGAATTCTGAAGACCTCTTGTGGTTATATGTTTCCAGAAGAGTTATAGCTTGTCTCATGCCCAGCAGATTCTCTCAGTAGGTATTTGGATACTCCCAACCATCTCTGGGCAGAAAATATTTGAGTCCAGCGCCTTGATGGTTGCTTGACTATCAAACATTATGATAATCTCTTGCTTCCCATAGCTTCCGTCAATGTTGAAGCAGTTCCTTCTGCTGTTTTGCAATTATCGATGTACCATTTGATGGCGTTGCTATTGAGATTCAAGATGTACCATTCGCTCTTGGTTATAAGCTTTGCGGTAAATCCTTTTACAAAACTGAACTTCTTTGGCATATGATCTTGGGGAATGTTTCAGGTTTTGGCAGCTTCAGGCAGCAGAGGTCTATGCTTAACCAATCCTTCCCCGCTCATTATGTATGTGTGGTCCGTTCGGCTGTATCCTCAACCAAAATGTGGAGTGGAGTAAGATTTAGTATTCAATTCTTCAATAGCTGCTTTTGAAGAGGGCCACATTGCCTCAGTCATGCATACTCGTACCTCGACTAGCTCTTGCGATAGTTCTTCTGCTCTAAGCCACCCCCTCATGAACGATCACTATTGCTGTATACATCGATTGCGGTATTTTTGGGTTCCATCCCCCTTCAAAGTTTCTACAAATTTTATTGTCCATGATAAAACTTAGAAATTTCACCTCCTTCTTCAAATCTATGTCTTGCCCATCAAGTCTTAAGGTGTTGGGATTGGATTACCTTTTTCGCGTAAATGCTGTTTAGGTACTCTTAGTGGGGTTTATTTTGAAATCCACTGTCAGGCACCGTCTTTTCGTAATAGTTTGTTAGAAGAAGTCAGTTATTTGACAGGTTTATCATTTGTGACATTGACAGCTGTCATCTTAGACGTGGCGACATGGTAGAAATATTTTCTAATACTCAAACGTATAGATTATATTTCGATTACATAAACTGCATTTTCTGCTTACGAATATTTTTCATTTCCTTTTATGCGTTGTAGTAATTAAAACAGGCTGCAGAATTCTTTAAATTGAAACCTGAAACTCAAGTACTCAGTTACTGTAACTAAGTCTTAATTCTTATCTGAGACGGGTTTAGTTTAAAATTACATGTAATCCCCACTGTACGCTACCAGTGGGAGCTACCGCGAAGAATTAAAAATGTAAAGCGCGTTTAATCGAAGTTGACATCCAGTTTTAAACCTGGATTACGTTGTTCAAAATTAATTTAATTGTTTATCGACGAAAGATATTTTTTTTATAAAAAAATATTTATAAATTATGTATACCTACGTCAATTATAGACGAATGGATTTGTGTTTATGTTTTATATTTTATAATCTGATGACAGGAGATTGGCAAATAATCAGTGTGTTTGAACTGATGCATAAACATTCAAAACAGATAATGTAGAACGGGGGTGAAATAATTACGTTATCTCTGCGCTGTAGGTAACTAGATTGTGTATTCGTTGTTATACCATTTATATTTGCAGAGTTAATCAGGTCGTATTTTGGCCAAAAGCGATATTGATATTTAATTTGCTAGCGGTTGCAATTCAATAACTCTGATGTGGTTCAGTATGCCGAAGTTTGAAAATTACGCATACTACTCTATTGAATTAACACAGTAGTAATACAATAAAGTCACTTAGGCTTTATGCAATATTCGGTAGCTAATCATAAAGTAATCTATTAGGTTATTCGGAAAGTAGCTTTTTTTTGTTTGTGAAAATTATGATCCAATTTCTTTTGCTATCGTTCTGGCAGTCGCATGATTCGACTCTCATAAAATTTTTGTTTTTTTGCTAGGAAAAATCTGATCCAAGTGAATTTTGGCCTTCTCATTTGAAGTATTGCTTTTTTCGTATAAAGAATTTGATAAAAACTGGAAAAACTAATAATCAAAAGGTACTGGTGGGTGTGGCAGTATATTCCATTCAAGTATGCTGCATTATAAGTAATCCTTTGGAGAGTTGCAGTTGATTTTTACGTTCTGCAGTTAGCTATCCTGAATACATATTTGTTGCCATTTGATTGGTTTCGTTTGCTAGACTCTGCCAACGCAGGTTATAATTAACAGCCTATAATGACTCCTCTACTCCTGTTAAGATTTCCTGACTAAAATTTGGCGTACCACGGTTTTTATAATTCTGAAATTTTGACCTAGCCACCAAAGTGTCCTGCTTTGAAACCCATGCAAAACGTTTGGGGGTTTATTCTACAGAAGCTATATACAACGGAGTTTGGCTCTCTATACAGGGTGTCCGCGGTATACAAAGCATGCTTTTAGGGGATGATAGCTACAACGATTTAGAAACAAAAAAATATAATACACCTTGGGTCTATCTGTAAGCGTAAACGAGAAAAAAAAATATTTCTCATGTCACAAACTTCGACGCATACTGTACAGAGCCAGCCGATCAGTGCAGGATTTACCCGACGATTACAGGCGTGTGTTCTTGAAAATGGGCAACACATCGAGCCTTTGCTGTAATACATTTTCTCCTGTCTCTCAAAAAAGTCCTTTTTAGGACCACCAATTTATCACAAATAAAAGAAAAGAACTCAATTTTGTAGTAGCCTTTACGAAAGAGCTTAACGCGCCATAACATAATTGCAGTAATTACATTGTTTTCATTCAATGCGACTTTCCCTCAACTTAAATTTTCATTTACCGATAGGAGGCTGCTATTAAATACGCCCTTCTTACTCTAACTTCAACATATCATCGATTTTATTATCATAACATTATTAAAATAAACGCAAAGGTACCTTTATTTTTAAAACGTATGGCCATTGACTTCGTACGATACAATAGTCTAATGTAGTTCAAGGTCGTATAAACAGATGATGCTTGGCTTGCATCTGTGACTCTATTCAATACGTGTACAGTATGGTGTAAGAGAAATGACACCACGCTTCAATTTCAAAGTATTAAATAATTCGTTTTCATCGTTGTTTTCTGTTATTTTCAACCCTAAATTTTTGATATGGTTTTTTGGTTATTTAAGAAGCAATATGGATGAGTTTTCTTGTACAGTTTTCCCAAATAAGGTTTTTTAGAAATATTTTTTTTTCGTTTACGCTTACAGATAGACCCAATGTGTATTATATGTTTTTGTTTCTAAATCGCTGTAGCTATCATCCCTTAAGCATGATTTGTATATCGCGGACACCCTGTACACATCTTAGAGACAATTGAAAACTAATTTAGAAGCTGTATCCATTTGCGCCATCGTATACCAAAACATCATACTAAACTTTGTGGTGTTCCTGAGGCCACTTTTCTGTAGACTCTCTTGTTGGGAATTATACCAAAAAACAAAATCAGCAATCAGTTCTTAATTGAGGTCAACCGTTCGTCTCAAGGTCAATGAATCCACTCACCATTGAGTTTAAAGGTAGTCGCTTTGTTTTTTTTTTCTGAATGAACTAAGCACTGTTTAAAAGAAGGGATCTTCAAGCCGTTTCTAACCTGAGTATATCTCTTTTAGAGTGAGCTGCTAGTGCCCAAAAATAGAGTTGTATATTATGTTTTTCCAGGTGACATAGGCCTGGATTTTGTATCCAAACGTATCCAAACTTAAATCTTTGGATAAAGTTCTGTTAGGCTCATATAGCCTCTTGCTGCAATATGTTTGCGTCTTTAGAGTTTTGCTAACCTCAAAAGGAATTGGTTTGTTTCCGTTCCCTTTTCAAGATTTGGTCTAACAAAGTATAGTATTATGAAATAAAAGAATCAGTTTATTTCTGAATTAAAATAAATTGTTATGTAAGTATGGATATGCTTCAAGAATCTCAAACATGGCCTCTACCTTCCTCAAGCCAGAGTATGAAATGTCATAAATATCTAATTGGTTATCCATTATCAACGCCCAATTCAAATTTCGCGGCCTTTATATTCTGCTGAATAACAAGCCTTGAATCTCTAACAGCTGTCAGAAAATGCTATAGACTACGTTTTTGGCCGAACAGGTCATACTTTCTGATGCTTTTCAGTATGAAACTTGACCAACATGCTCAATTTTTTACATAAACCGCAAATTGGTCTTTTTCAATGCGTTCGTAGCAATTGAAGACCTCACAAATCAATCGTACTCGCATGCTTGGCTTGCACTTTATAAAGCGTCACTGACATTTAAATTGAAGCAGACTCTTCATGAATAATGCCAAAGCTTTTGACGACGACTTCTCCTTCAGTGGATTCTTCAAGAGACAGAACTATTTTATCTGGAGTTCCAAAAATTAAAGAACAATGGTCAAGAAGCCTTTTCTTTCCCAAAAAAACTACTGCGCAATGTTGTTTTTGGGTGAGTGGAGTGAGTGGACACATAACTTGCAAAACATTTTCAGTGATATGCCAAAAATTTCCTAACCATTTGGTCTTGCAGAAGGTGGACACAAATCGTACTCCACTGGACGTTTGTCTTTGGAACTACTTCCTCTGCCAAATAGAGCGTTTAGAGCAGTTGACTCTTTTCAGATAGACTTTGTTTTACTGCGGCTCGCTTAATTATTTGAGATTTGTGGTACTATCAAAACTAGACAAAGTGGTAAATGTGTCAATGCGGTAATTGATGAGCTGTCTTAAATAATTGCTTACAGTTTTAGGTTGGAAAGCATGAATAAAACGCGGCTAAAACAAAAATTTCCAGCGCCTCCACCATTATTACACCAAAAAATTGTTTTGATAAATTAAAAAAAATTAGTTTTTTGATTTTTTTTTTGACATGTCAATCACAGAAGATTGAAGACAAAACTCTATCCTCTCAGCGAAAAATTTTGTCTAAACCTTCTTGTACAAATCCCCACCGTTAAGAGTTTTATTTTACTTATTTATTACCCGTGCTAAAATTTCCCGGTTTTCGCGTTCGAAGCGAACACAGAATCGGGACAGTTTTCGGTATAGTGGTTCCGTCAGTGTCCCGTACCAAAAACGCGCCGCGGCGTATCCCTCGGAAAAGGTTTTAATTTCATGTAAATTAATCACGGCATGATGCTTTGATGCGTTGGAGAATTAAATTCTGCCGGGGTTCGTCTGCCCGTCTAGCCCGCTCTTCGCGCATCTCTTTCGGGTTACACCCTGATGTCGTCCATGGATGGAACATAGTGAGACTACAAATTAACAAGTCCATTATGAATTTCCGAGTTCAGTATTTTGCATAATTTACAGGCGAAAGCGCGCCCGAGTACTTTGTAGTATGTCAAAAGAGAGCAAAAAAAAGAACTTACGCTGCAGGATTTTTTTTTGTAACCGTGTACGCCGTTGATGTGTTTTTCAATTTACGATCACAGATGGCGTAATTTGGTTTACGGTTAAAGAGAGAAATAATCACATTTTCAAAGTTAAAACGAACTGTAGGGGTATTATCATTATTATCATCAAACACCAACGTTTACAGATGTTGTTTGTTTTTTTTTGGCCACGAGAGGATGTTAAAATTTGTACAAACACATTCTAGATAATATATAAAACATTTATTATCAAACAAACTGTGGTAAAATGGTGTATTTTAACTAATGTTTGGATAGAGCGTAAAGAGGAACATTTCGACAGATGTATGTTATATATAACAACTGCATGAATGCGATTATCGATTTTGTTGAGTACGGCTATGAAATAAAATTAGAAAAAGATAAAGCCGCAGATCCAGTACTGAAATGAATACAAAATTATTTTAATTCCGAGGAGATTTAGTGTTTAGGGGGTTGGAAAGATGCCAAACACATTAACATATAGATTTATAAAAGGAACATATTTGGAACAGCTTCTATTTTGAATGATAAAAACTTGTTCACACACATTGTCACTTCTTAAGCTGCTCTCAAGTTTCATATCATCGTTTTAAAATCACCGTTTTTTCAGTGATGTGATTTAGAAATTTGTAGAATTGTTTTCAGTTTCTACATACATTTCAGAGCTTTTGGAAGAGATATTGCATTCTTCTTTCTCAAAATTTGAAATTTTGGACGAAAACAGGAAAATAAGCAACTGTGCAAGATAACATTTTATTTCAACCAGTCTTCAGGCTAATCCCTTTTCTCTCTACCTAACATATTGAAACCTATTCCAAGCCTTGTAATATCACTCACTTGATTTTTTAAATTTTCTTTTTATGTTTGTTCTACGTTGTTAAATCTTTTGTAAATTCACATCAAACATTTCTCGGAAAAATCTTTTTTACATCAACTCTGCAGTAGTCCCCAAGCAAGGACTATCCATGCAACATAACCAGCCATGACTACATCACTGTGCTATTATCAAAGCACTAAAGCAATCTCCTGGATGTGTTCACCGAGTGTCAGCTGTGGATTTTGTTTTAAAAAGTTTACATCACTAACTATATGAATTAACATCTGACAAGATGTTCGGATAATATCAGCAAGTCCTCAAAATCTGGTTAGCATTAAGGAAGAAGCTACGATGAAAGGAGTTATATGTTTCTATACAAGGCATCCCAAATCGGGTGGGACTGCATGGGCTTCTTCCTTATTATTGAAGATAGAGATTTGTTTAAATAGGCAATGTTTTGCAGTTTTATGCGCTGATCTAGAATCTGTTTTCAAAATTTCGAACCATTCAGAAGTTATGTCAAAAAAACCAAAAATCGCCATTTTCTTCTAAGTCGAATATCTCCGTAAGTATGAAAGTTACCAAAACAAGTTTCATATAAAAAGCAATATGCTCGATACAAGCAATTCAAAATCAATGTCAAACAGAAATTCAAGATGGCGGCTTTCGAGATAACCATAACAACTTTCTTAAGTTAAATAGGCGCCATATTGGATTTTTATACCACTAAATAAAGTTTTTTATTCTCATTTCATCCATGTAACATAATCTATAATTAAAAACCGAAATACTACTTTAATTAACAATTTTATATTTTAATCAAGTAGAACTGCATAAACCCAAACAATATCAAATGAAATACAAAAAACAACAAATGTCAATTTTAAAATTCATAGATAATCTTCAAAATGGTGGCCATTGTTTGCTATGCATAATTCACAACGTTTAATAATACTTCGGGTAACTTTCCGTAATGTATTTCCATTAATACTTGCGCACGCCTTTAGCACTACATTACTGATATTGCAGTTAAGTACGAAAATAGCTACCATAAAAAGTAAAACAATATTGTGTATAAATTGTGTCACCATCTGTCAAAAAGAAGGTACTTGCGAAATATTATTTAAGTAATTAATGCTAAAATATGTATTACTTGTGCTAGATTATAAAAAGTACGGCGAATTATTCAATTGAAGAATATTACGATATGTTTTGTACATTTATCAAGTGCCATAAAAATTCTCGTCTTGCCAGCCAAACTTATTTAACTAATTTTCCGGATAGAAGGCAACCAAACATTAAAACATTCAAACGACTAGACATGAATATGTAGCGGTGTGGTTCGAAAAAGTCGATCAAAACTAGGGAAAATAATTTAGTATTAGTACAAGATCGTAACCGTAATGGTGAATTATTAACATTGGCTTCTGTTGCGGCTAATCCAAGTATCTCAACTCGAGAAATACAAGTACAGGTTAATGTATCCAAATCTACAGCATCAAGAATTTTAAAAAAGCACAAGTTTCGCCCTTATGCGTTACGTGTTGTCCAAACTTTAGGACCACAAGATTACAACCGCAGGCTAGAATTTTGTGGGTAGTTTGTCCGCAAAAGTAGAGAAACAAATAATTTCACATGTCGAGTGTTATGGACAGATGAATCTCGATTCTCTAATTGCGGAGTATTTAATCGACATAATGAACGCTACCTGGTCTACAGAAAATCCGCATATTATAGTTCCACGTCGAAATCAAGTTCGATTCGGTTTTATCGTATTTTGTGGTATAATGAGAAGTCATTTAATTAGGCCTGCAATCTTTGACGGAACGTTGACTCCTCAACGGTATTTAGAATTTATTGAAACCAGAGTAGAAGATTTCGTAGATGACTTACCCTTGGCAGATAGGATTGGGCTTTGGTACCAGCAAGATGGATGTCCAGCCCACAATTCCCGAAATGTAATAACTTATTTAAATGATCTATTTGAGAATAAGGTTACTGCTACCAACACCACTATTAGATGGCCAGCCAGATCAGCAGATTTATCACCTCTTGACTTTTTTATGTGGGGTTTATTAAAGAATAAGGTATACGGAAGTCATCATAATTATAATAATGTTGAAGAGCTACGCGAAGCAGTGCTAGAAGCGTGTGCAAGTGTTAATGAAAATACGTTACGGAAAGTTACCCGAAGTATTATTAACTGTTGTGAATTATGCATAGCAAACAATGGTCACTATTTTGAAGTTTATATTATAGAAGAAAATGGCGATTTTTGATCTTTTTGACAAAACTTCTGAATGGTTGGAAATTTTGAATTTTTTAAAACAGATTCTAGGTCAGCGCAAAAAACTGCAAAACATTGCCCATTTAAACAAATCTCTATCTTCAATAATAAGGAAGATGCCCATGCAATCTCACCTGATTTGGGACACCCTGTATAAGTGGTGGGAGTATTGCTTCAGATATCTATGTAGCCTGCACGCGTATAGGGTGTATAAAAGTGTCCCAAAGTCGGAACCTTGTGGCAGACCATTGTGAAGGAAAAGTAGTTCTGTATCAGTACTTGTAGCCTTGGTGCCAAAACTTATGGATTTCAAAGTTTGGAGGGACAGGTGGTGCCTGGTCGCAGACACTTCATCAATGTCACTGTCAGTTGCAATTACGTATAACACCGACTTGATGAGGGGAAGGTGTACCCAAACTTATCCAGACACTTTAACTCATATTATTAACGAATCTTTTGGTTTTTGCATTTACCCAAAACTTCTAAGACATGATTTAGTAATCCCTAGATACCTACAAGAAAAGTGATTCCAATGATTTTACTATAGACTACTTATAGAACAATAAGTCTACTTACTGGTTTTTCTAAATTGTTTGAGAAAGCTTTGTACTATCAAGTCTATAATTTCCTTGCGAATCACAGTCTAATTAATGACAGGCAACATGGTTTCCTAAAGAATGGGATTTTAGAGAAAGCTGTTTAAGAGCATGGGAGCTGTTAAAAATTCTCCAGAAAATTCCTTGTGGAGTTCTTCTATATCTCTCAAAAGGCGTTTGACAGCATTAATCACAGCTTGTTAATGAGCAAATTGGAGACATTTGGGATTTGAGGCAATCCTTTTTCTAGGTTTAAATCTATTGGTTCTAGTGCTTGCTCTGTAGACAGCCACATCTCAGCCAGAGTGCTACTAGGCAGCATACTAGGTCTACTATTATTTATAATTTGCTTCAATGATATTTATCATCTTTCAATCTCCATTCACACCCCATTACTACAATTCTTGTGTTTGTTTTACAAACACTTTTTTAGCTTCGTTTACACATTCATTTACATTAAACATCATTCTAACAAGCCAATAAAAAAGCGTCAATTTCACGTAGAAGAAAACAATAATAAGTCTTCCTACCTCGTCCACCCCACAATACACAAGATAATTTCTTTCTTCCTCTTTTCCTTTCCGTCGAATTTTTATCCATCACGCGTAAACCTGACGTTACTCCCTGCTAAAAACCATTCGCTAGCACGCTCTCACACACGCTTGTATTTATTTTGTCGGGACCGAACTCGACAACCCAAGAAGAATAAATCCTCCGCTTTTAACATTCTTCTCATTATTTGTTTTCCAATCAGGCGGAACCCTAAGTTGGAGCGGTGGATTGCGAACATAGCTGCTGATGTGGGGAACCCTTTTCGGACTCGGGGGATACGAGAAGGGCGGTGAGACGGAGTGGGTCACAGACAAGAATACGAGTGGAGATTTCGGTAGCGAACGAGCGGATCGATTTTTGGGGGGTAGCTCGAAGGAGTCGAGAAACCGATGACTCCTGCCTGCACCACCGTTTCGTCTACCCTAGATTGGATAGACGACGATATCGTCCGGGGTGACGTCACGACCGTCGTCCCGAACGTACGTCTATGGAATAATAATTGGCCGAATTAAAAAGAAAGAAACAACGAGGATGGAGTTTCCAAGACGTGAATAGTGGGAGAGATGAGAATGTATTGGGCGAGATGGGTAGAGTAGTACGGGATGGGACCGTATCGGCTAATGAAAGCTATCCGGGAAATTACAGAATTTCGAAAGCGACGGCGGTTCGTGCAGTCTTCAGTATCGAAGTTTTGTCGTACGCTTGTGTATCCAGAAGAATGGAATTAGTTCATTTTCAGATATTGTCGTCCGATTCGTTCATAATGGAGGATATCTATTTTGGAACGTTTATTTTGTTCGAATTAAGCTGTCTCTAGGTATATTATTTATGTGGTAGAGCTTTTATCAATTGATTTGTTACGTATTCCAGGGAGATAAACATTTGATAAAGAATTACCAATTTTTGGAAGTAGCTTCCCAGTTTGGTTGAGTCGGCCGTTAGAACCTCCTATGTCTCTTTGAGTGCATTGTTAGTCCCCAGTTATCAGTATAACTGTGCCTTTAAGATCTCGCGTTTGGCATATCTGCGATACACAGGTTAAAACGAAGAGGCACCATCACCGACCCTGCGGCAGACCATTTCGGAGCGTCCTTGGTGAACTAATTTCGGTTTCCATGATGACATGAAATGTTCTGTCACTCAGCATGTCATTTAACAAGCAAACTGTTGGTTTACATTGGATTGCATTGCTCTCCAGACAGTGTCATAAGGAACTGACAGAGTAACGAATGCCGTAAAGATTTTAAGTTTGCTATAGGTTGTTTGCTAAAAGAGAACTGGTGATGTGGCAGGAATAACCCTCAGTCACACAAGAAGCTGAAGAATTTTTCGACTGGAACAGTCACGTGCATATTATACGTATAATAATAATAATAATAATAATAATAAAATAATAATAAATGCGAACCTTTATGGCACCGTTGCCAAACTGAATCATGGCACCATAATAAAAGTTAATGACAATGATTTAGACTCACATTCTCTCTCTCTCTCTCACTCAACATTCCAAGTGCTTTTTACTATTTGCTGATGAATTTAAACCTTAAAATATCGATAGTGAAGACGTAACCCGAGCAGTGTTTCACAAATTTAAATTTGATTGTTCTGGAGGTTTGGATTAATAGCTAGTTGGTCTGTGGCATAGGTAGTCGGCGGTAGCTGGTCGGTGGGTAGCTTGTCGGTGGGTAGCTGATCAGAAGATGGCTGGTCGGTGGAGTGTTTTTAATCTAGAATCCAGATATTAGAAAGATAACTTACAAGAAAAATAAATACACCGCATTAAAAGCATAGCTTTTCAGATTTGAAATATTTGATGATCACATTAAACTAACGGAAGATTCAGCTAAATCATCGGGTATTGAATAAGCTCAATCTAGTTTTTGCAACCAGAATTAATTCATGACCACTTTAAGCTTAATAATTATCGATTAAAGCAGTTTACAGTGATTGAATAATAATAATAATTAATAATGCATGCCTTAACATCCCCCAGCAGCTTGCGCCAATTACAGGGGCCATCGGCTGGTCATGTGTTATTATTATGCCTGCAGCTGTAGAGCGACTTAAGATGTTATCTTTCCGATTTTGCCGTGGAATTTGGGAAACAAAATAGAAATATTTGTGAGATTGTAGTAAAAATTCGAATACTGCTGCTATAAATAAAATGGAGAAGTCTCTAGTTTGCTCAAACAGTTTCTTCAAGACCATTTTCTTAAGTTAATAAGACCTTGTCAGACTAGTCATTGATTAATCTTGTAGCTTCTTCACTAATTAAAAGACGCTACCAAGGTGACCGCATATACATTTTATTCGACACCCAAGCTGCACAAAAAACCTTAAAAGCACATATCTATGTACCTTTGTGTTGAAGTTAACTTGGGATGGTCTACTCACCCTCAAAGATCTGATAAAAAGAAACACTGTAACCCGCATGTGGGTGCTAGACCATTGGGGGTGTGAAGGCAACGAGACTGTCAATGGTTTTTCAAAAAAATGTGCCGAGTCGTGATTCAATCCACCAGAACTATTGTAGTCTTACCGAAAGCCAGGTAAGAACTCATTTCTAACAGTGGGTGACCGACCAAAAACTTACACTGGTCCAACATTCCAAAACTGAGACAAATTTTCAGCAACTACGGCTAAATTCTTACTGGACAAAGGAGGCCACATCTTCATTTACTGGCCATGACTCTCTGAGTCGAGAAAAGAGAGAGAAGAGGGTGGCCAGCGATTTATTGGCGCTAAAAGATTAAGGGTTTCATAACGGATTTCATTGGTTGCAGTGCTGCCACGCAATCAAATCCCTGACCAACCCACCAATAATCTAATCTAAACTAATCTAAGCAATGTAGTACTTATTTTGTATAGTAAAGCATGCTTCACATTTTGGAATTGTAGGATTTGTTATCAGTACTGAATTGTTTCAAACACAAATCTTACAACATCATACATACATCATACATCATACAACCTGCCAGTCAATTCAGTTCAATGAGATGTACAAGGTGTATAGAACAAAGTCAAAATTAGCCACATAATATTCATAATCACAGCAGAATTTTCGGTTTACATTAATTCATTCACATATACATGAAAGGAATTGTTTAGTTCGTCAAATGACCGCCACACAAATCGCACCTCCCATAATATAGTAGGCTGGTATTATTTGTGTTACATTTACGACTTTATACATATATACACAATATCTCTATGTCAGCGTGTGTGAACACTAAACTACAGGACTATGAGAAAGGGGGTTATTTGTTTTCCACCGTTATAATTCAGCATAATTACGGACGGTTTGTTGATGGTAGTGGGCGATAAGTTTCGCATAAAATTTGAATATTTAACGTTATAGTTGCGAGGGATTGAAGGCGAACACGTACAATGTAGCCTTTATCTTATCGATAATATTAAATTTTGCTGCCGTGTTTCGCGTTCAACACGACGGTTATAGACATATTGGTGGGGTCGTATTTTTAACTAAAGAGATTAGAAGGGTAGATTCATAAAGTTAGCGCTCGTGATTTTAGGGGAATCGGTTAAATCGTCGTTAATATATGCGTTTTATGAAAGTGTTGCACACAATTCCCGGCGAACTAAAAAAAATATAGCAGCGTCATTATTATTTTATTTCTTCATTTATTATTCTGAACCTTCGAAATAAATTGCATCACTTAATTTAAGCCGCAGTTGTGTAACCATTCCATTAGGATGACATTCGAATTCGTTCGGGGCTTGCAAAAACATCCAAAGAAATAAATCTCAGTAATGACTTTGCAACGTTCCGAAAATATCCGAGCAGGTGGCGCGAATTTCGTAAAGATAATACTTCAACCCTGAAAAACGAAACGGAGATTAAAAAATGGATGGAAAATCTTCTGCAGCTTTGTGACCCTTTTATAATAAATTGCATTTGTATCAGTCATCATCCGCCTCCTCAGGGAGTAATTCATTTTTCTTTGGTGCCAACCCCAAACCTACGATAGAACTAACTTGATTAATGCTTCAAAAGGAATTGATGCTATTACATAGTACATTCGTTTCAGATAAAGGAAGGATTCTTTTTAAAACATTTTGTTGTAGTAGCAGTCTTCACTGTATTACCCAGTAAACCCACAACGTTTCATTTCTTTTTTGAATTTTCGGATTAGTAGAGGTATGCCAATTTTCGGGGTCAATAACTTCTTTTACTTATTGTTATTTTGGCATGGACTACACTTGGGTTTCATATTTTTCAGATTGTTGTTTTTGTATGGTCCACAAATTCTTGATACAGTTAAGGCGAGATGAATTTTTGAGCCAGTTGAGAGCAGTTATCTCCTTGTACTGCAGATATTTCAACATTTCCTTCGACGTGTAGCAGGGAGCATTTGCGGTTGGTATTTCACGTTCTTTGTTCAAATGCCCTTCCACCATTGATTTTTATTTTTGCCTGCTTATCGTCTCTTTGATTGGCTGCAGAGATCCAACTCGTATGATTAACGTCTTTCAAATATCTTGATTGACTGGAGGTTTTTCAATTTCGTTAATATGAGCTGGAATAAGTCTTTCGTTGTGGAGTATCCTGACGAATTTAGACCTCCGCCCTCCTTCCAGTCGTCTGTAGTCTCATTGAAGGATTTTTTAGTCCAGATTAGCCAGACTTGATGCTCGAATAATTGTTCTTCTAAATTCTAAAAGTCTATCGTGACTTACTTTTCTTGGGTTTCCTATTTATAGGAAAACTTTTGCCATCTGTGGCGTTGCCTTATGTGTCTTGCTATATACTTTTGCAGTATCACTTTGTTTCGATTCCTAGCTGCAATATCTATCACGAAAAGTACAGTCCTTAATAGAATCTTAAACAACGAGCGATGCCTCCATTTGTATGTAAATTCTAGATCAAAAATTATCAACTCCTTATACGGCTGACTGTAGCTGCAAAACTTTCAATAACAGACATTAAAATTTAAACCTTAAAATGAAGTTTGACATGTAAGAAATACAAGAAAATATAGGTTAATCTAGAAAAAATTGTGGCAGCATTGGAATGAAGCATATAGCAGCATCAGATTAATTGACTGGTCATTGGTCAAAATATATTTTCAGGCTTATTAGTCTAATGTCTTTTGTTGAAATCTTAGCAATTCCTAGTTTTCTTTGATTTCTGTTTGTTCCAATATTTACAAAGATTGGATTTTGCGTTATGTTCTCGTTTCTATAGTCGCACTCCCACATTTATGCCGCTTTCAAACGTCTTTCAACAATCCAAAAATAAAACGAACTATCTAGGGGACGTAGTTCCTTATTCCATAACTGGGCCATCTTGATTTTCATCTATCTCGGATGAGGATTCGTGGAATAGCTTTATATATTCTGTTCAAAATTGCAGTAAGGTAAGAGCTTTTCTAGAAACCATGTCTTTAAGCATCTTTGCCTTCAGAACTTTATAGGAGCATTAATTTTATTTTTAATATATCGCATCAATTTTCTGGTCAATCCAGCTATAGAGAATTGGGAAACTGACAGGTATTATCACTATGTTAGATGTTCTACTTCACCATTTGCTTGACAAAATTCAACAGCGATGGTGAAGAATGTCATGACGTTTCTTGAATGTGGTTATTCGGATTGGGTTCATTTTTCACATCAAGTTTTGCTATAATTTCCAAAAAAACATCATCTACTCTTAGTTGTAGATGATCATGAATTTTACTTGTTGAAGATAAAGTTCTAGGTGATTCAAATGGTAGGTATTCAGCGACACCTTTTTGGGTATTGAATGAATTTGCTCAACTCAAGTGCTACGTCTGGAATATGGTAGATCTGCGCCTGAGAGCTTCTTGAATCATTTTAAAAGTATGGTTTCCTTATGTAGGCGTAGTTTTATTAAAACCATTTTTAGACAACATCTTTTTAACCTTGATTCTCGTTTCTTTATGGTAACATCGACCAGCAATAGCTATTTTGATAGTCCCAAAGGTAAGAGGCGTTCACCATTGGTATGATATTAATTATGGACCTTTATGGCTCTCTTTCAAGTCAAAATAATGACCTTCATGAAAATGGGTCAAAATCATCTACATCTTGAATGTATCCAAGTTGTTGGGACTACCTCTCGAACCCTTCTCCTTGCAAAGAGTATAAAAAATATGGTGCTAAATTTGAGCTGGTTGCAACGTCACCTTAGATTGGTTTGGGCTACCATTCATTGCTAGGACAAATTTAATAGTGCATAGTTTCACTTGTGTCATGCTTTCTCGGTTTTTTTTTCGAGTCAAAATATTTTACGATAATTCAGGTCATAGGAAAATAAATTCAAAATTATTTCAGTTGAATATGATGAAATTTCATCATCTAGGACGTGACTTGAACACTCGTTTCAACGATCTGCATTTCAGAACTCACTAAATTGCATCAGTATGTATATTCTACGTGTCTTGGAATGGTAAAATGCAACATTATTATGGAAACAGTATTATCCGTTTGTATAAAGTTAGAACAGGTTATTTTGACATAAAATTTTAATCAAGTAAATTATTCGCAAAATCCAAATGTAAAAAATGAAATGATTCAAATTTCATCTGTTTTCTACAAACCTGACCTGACCTCATACGGAATTTACAGTAACATTAGCAGATATATAATCTTGAATACATGCATAGATATTTCAACCGGAAATGCTACACAGTAACCTATACGCTTGTATATACATTATATTACGAATAATTACAACTAGGCAAAATTCAAATTAGTCCGCATATGATAATTTCACATGCACCATCGTCCTTTGATATTTCAGTCAACGTCACATCCCCGGTACTCTCAAACAAACGAGGCCCTTCCTTTCAGGTTATTTGCATAGTCATGTCCAAGCGTGCGCTACGGATTATTCGTTTGTTTGTCTTTTGAGAGCGGGAAGTACATACACTGTGAGGGTTGTTGATCGAAGCGGGGGGAGGGTGTAAATTGCAGGAAAGCACGTCAACCGCAAACAAGGAGACGTGTATACTCAGTGACATTAGAAGTGTTCCATCCAGAGGGAATCATTTGTTTAACTTGATTTTTTGGTGGTGGTTTTACATCAGAAATGAAAGGATGGCATTTGCAAGAAATTTTATTAACTTGTAACACGAAAAAAATGTGTTTGGCGGCCTCGTAGCTGAGTATCCCCCTGTAGACTACGCATCGACAAAATGAGATGGTCGACATCTGCTTGTGGCATCTCGTTCCAAGCAGCTTGAACTTCGTTGATTAACTGTGTTAAAGTTTGTGGAGGATGGTGCAAAGTAGACCGTCGCCTCCCCATGATATCTTACACATGTTTGATGGGGCTTAAATCTGGGGAATGGGGTGGCCACGGCAAAACATTAACGTCTACTACTTGAAGAAGAAAGGCCATAAAAACGGACTCGAACTGGTATACAGACGGCTCCAAAACCGAACATGCGTAGGAGCCCGTATATACGGAGGAAAGCCTAGGAAGGCTCTCTCGATAAGCTTCAGCAAGGACACAACGGTCTTTCAGGTAGCAGCAATCCGCCATTGCGTGAGAGAAGTGGAAAGATGGACCGAGTTCGGTAAAAGCGTCGCTATCTTCTAGTTCAGCAAGTGTTGACTCCAAACTGGCTTGGGACTGCCTTAAAGCCTTAAACGAGGTGACTTCTCAAAGCAAACTAATTTTGGGCTGGGTTCCTAGGCACGAGGGCGTGAAGGGAAATGAGGCGGTAGACGGCCAGACAAGGTTCGTCGAGGCAATTCGTCGGGCCTGGCCCATCCTTCGGCACCACCAAATCACAAATCAGAAAGCCATCAAGGAATGGATACACAATATTTCCAGGGAATGGTGGTAAAGATCACCTGTGTGAAGACAGGCAAAGGAGTTCCTATAAGAACAGAAGCCTGAATTCACTACAGACCTGCTAGATAAAGACAGGAAAACCGTCAAATGATAGTAGGTCTGTTGACAGGTTACTGTAGACTAAATAGGCATATGTACAACATGCCTAGCGCCATATGCAGATTCTGCAAGAAGGAGGAAGAAATTCCAGTCCATGTACTGTGCCACTGCGAGGGCCTGGCAAGGACAAGATTTCTAATTTTGGGCACAGAGTATCCCAGAGCTGCATACAGGAGCCGCTCTCAAGGACGTTAAGCCTCATAAAGAGAGCAAAGTTAGCGGGCACCTTCTAGGATTACTGGGGATCACAATAGACCGGGAAGGTCGTGGTGAAAGAGGCCCGTAAGGCCGCCCCTAATCTAATCTAATTAATCTACTTGAAGAAAGTCTATGGTTCAACGAGTAATATGGGGACGTGCAATGTTTTGCTGAAAAAGGATGTGTGGACGGCCCTTAAGATAAGGTAGTAAAGTGGTTTGTAAGGGATCATCAACGTAACGCGGAGCTGTCATACTGCTTCGAATAAACAGAAGTGATGATCGCCCACCATAAGCAGTAGCTCCCAAACTATTACTTCAGTTCTGTGTACATGTTTCTCAACAGCAAACCCAATATTGGGTCAGTCAGTGGTTCGAAGTCAAAGGAAGCACTAATTAAAGTGAAAAGAGTCAAAAGGTTCGAATGTGGCGATATATGGAACGTATAGTAACAGGTCTACCTTCTTCTCCAAACCATTCGTTAGCGATTTGACCTAATTGTCTGAGGCGCCTATCTTGACGCCTTTGCGGTACGCCTCAGTTGACCAGTTGGTCTTCTACCTTCTCTCAGCTGTCATGAACATACATAGATTGATATGAGTGTAACACTTCTAATGTCCCTGTGTATACATACATATATGCAGGTCTCTTTGAGTGTTAGGTGGATCCCAGTGGTGGTTCGTGAGGGTTTTGAAGTAATACAGAATTATTCTATCGGAGTATATTAATCTAAACGACGAGAAGAAGAATTTAATTAAAATCCGTTCTAAATTTATGCCAATAATCCAATTAGTAATGAACAAGTAGGGACAAATTATGAGCTGTTGTTGAGGAACTCACAAGAGGCATGCAAGACTAATATACATACAACCAGCGGAGTTTCATTCAAGCAAGCAATTTGTTTTGTGTACTCTGACGATATAGGCACCACTACCTACCTTGAGTCTACTACATATGTATGGTTATATGTTCGTATTACAGAACATAACGTTATAATGTCATAGAACGTAACGTTAGCGAAACCCGTAGCCAAATTTGTAATATACGATGCTGCATCTGAGCGTATCAATTTCAATATTATGTCTGGCGTCTGTGTACGTCTCTACACGTGTATTAGTGAAAGCGGATTTCATTACTCGTTAATGATATTGGCTGGTGTAGGTACTACAGGAATACGTATGCTGCATCTACGATATGCGTGTGTATTTAATTCAGATCTCTAACTCTGATAAAAGTTACATAACTAGAACGTGTACTGAGTGATATTATTACGTTTATTAAATATTAGTTTCTTTATACAGAATATAAAATTAGAATTTTCTTATTTTAGCAAATTTCACATTTAAACTTCAACCTATAATTTAACTACATCCAAAACACTCATCCTTTATTTTAATCTTACACATTAGAAAGACTAAAATTGTCCACAAACAATGCAACTCGCGTTAAATGGTACGTAAATACCATTTAATTAAAGCAATTCGCATTTGACGCTAGACCAGCACGATCCCAAACTGAAGTGTCACCGCTAACAAACTGAAATTTCGGAATAATCCGTCGTTTGGAAAGTTTAAGGCGGCGGATGCGGCGAGATTCCGGCGGAGTAGTATTTAATCTAGAGACAACTTTTCGCTAGTAGTAACCGCCCCCTGTCGCCCATTCCGCGAAAACTTTCGGAATGTTAATGCGGCAACTTTAAAATTTCGTGCCGCAGGTGCTTCGCGTTCAGAAAAGAAGCAAACTTGACCAACTCGATAGAAATATGAAATTTAATCGGAGAATTTCCTTGCGGAATGTTATTCTGTCTTCTTATAAGATAGTCGATGATAAAATTTACAACGAGAGTTGGTGGGGATTAGGGATGGATTTGTCTGAGGTGTAACTGCTGTTTTGTAGGAGGCCTGAGCAGGACGACTGTGCACTGAGTGTGTAATAAGAAAATTATTGGTACAGGTTTTGATAAATTAAAGAAGGCAAATGGTTATCCTGTATTTTGTAGCCAGATTAGGCATTTTTATTTTGAATGGTAGAGCTGTTCTGCAGAAAATCCACAGGAAATCGTTCGAGAAGGTTTTCATGACAAGAAAGTTATCAAAGTTTGGTGAACGGTTTTACAGCTGATTTTATCATTGGTCAGTATTTCTGCAAGGAAATGCAGAATGGGGAAGCCGTAGTAAAAGAATTGTTAACCAACGTTTTCAAGATGGCGTGTTAAGTAGATATTTCGAAAATTCGTGGCCACCAAGATCTTCTGATCTTAACATCAGCGGATTACTTGCTGTGGAGTTATTTAAAAAATTTACTGTTTAGACGATCGACAACGCCACAAGAATTCTTCTTCTCTTATCCTTATACCTTTTCAAGTGTCGGATAAGGGTTCCGTTTCTTCTACCCAGTTTTTCCACTCGTTTCTGTCTCTTGTTCATTTCTTCCACGTTCGTTCCCTTTCGTTCTCCAATTTTCCTTCTGATGAAACCATCTTCTCCTAGGCCTTCCTCTCCTTCTGTTTTTTGAGTATCCGATCTTCATTATTTTTCTCGTAATTCTATTTGTCTTCATTCCTACTATATGCTCGTATCAGTTTAGCTGATTTTTTCTAATTTTCTTCACTGTTGGTTCTTACTAGTATGAAACTGCCTGTTCTTCCTCTAGGTTTTGTTCTACAAACAGAGTGTCCGCGATATACAAAGCATGCTTTTAAGGGATGATAGCTACAACGATTTAGAAACAAAAACATATAATACACCTTGGGTCTATCTGTAAGCGTAAACGAGAAAAAAATATTTCTCGTGTCACAGACTTCGACGCATACTCTACACCGGCAGCTGATCAGTGCAAGATTTACCCGACGATTACAGGCGTGTGTTCTTGAAAATAAGCAACACATCGAGCCTTTCCTGTAATACATTTTCTCCCGTCTCTCAAAAAAGTCCTTTTTAGGACCACCAATTTATCACAAATAAAAGAAAAGAACTCAATTTTGTAGTAGCCTTTACAAAATAGCTTAAAGCGCCAGAACATAATTGCAGTAATTACATTGATTTCATTCAATGCGACTTTCCCTCAACTTAAATTTTCATTTACCGATCAGAGGCTGCTATTAAATACGCCCTTTTCACTTCAACATAACATCGATTTTATTGTCATAACATTATTAAAAAAAAACGCCAAGGTACCTTTATTTTAAAACGTATGGCCATTGACTTCGTACGATACAAGTTCAAGGTCGTATAAACAGATGATGCTTGGCTTACATCTGCGCTTCTATTGAATACGTGCACAGTATGGTGGAAGAGAAATGACACCACGCTTCAATTTCAAAGTATTAAATAATTCGTTTTCATCGTTGTTTTCAGTTATTTTCAACCCTAAATTTTTGATATGGTTTTTTGGTTATTTAAGAAGCAATATGGATGAGTTTTCTTGTACAGTTTGACCAAATAAGGTTTTTTAGAAATAATTTTTTTTCTCGTTTACGCTTACAGATAGACCCAAGGTGTATTATATGTTTTTGTTTCTAAATCGTTGTAGCTATCATCCCTTAAAAGCATGCTTTGTATATCGCGGACACCCTGTATTGTCTTAGCCGTCTTCCTAGTATTCGTGTGTATAATTTGTAGCCCGTTTGTGCTAAACATAGAGGTCTATAGTTTTCGCATTCAGTCTGTTCTCCTTTCTTGTAGATTGGTATCATCAGATTATTTTCCCATTCACTTGGTATTTCTTTTTTATTCCAAATTGCTTTTTCCTTCTCCCACATACATTTTTTTCCTTCGTATCCTAGCCATTTAATCATTTCAGGTAATATACCATCCTCTCCGCCTGTTTTCCCTATCTTGACTTTTTGTGTGGCTTCATCGACTTCTTCTTCTGTTATTTGCTGCTGTTGCTCTACTTCTTCCCTGTTTATCCCTGCTTCTGTGTTTATTGCGTTAAATTTATCGTCACACTATTCTTTCCATATTTCTAGTATGTCTTCTACTCCTGTATGTATTAGATTTCATTTTTTTTGTTATTAACTTAATTTATTAAAAAGCTTTAATAATTTAAAATATAAATATAACTTTTGTACACAGAGATTAATATGCAATACCGAAACTGACTAGAATCGCAGTTTAATTCCCAGTTAATATCGATTATGAGATTTTAAATGATGATTTAACACTACAATGTGCGCTCATTCAACTGTGTGTTATTGTGCGATTAGCAAGAATATCAGTAACGTTTAATGACGAGAGACATCCTATTTTAAGTCAATTCTATTAGTACACACTTTGTAATACATTGTGATGCTATTCATTCGTAATTTTGCCGAACTGTGCTCTGCATATATAGAACTTATTTATTCTAAACTATTTATTATCTTCATTTCATAAAGTTTTAAAGTGCTGCATTCTTAGCAATAAATTTACTAGTAAGAGAATGTACTATTTACTTATTAGTTTATTTTTTGTTACAGTTAAAGGAGCTGGTGGAACTTTGGTGAAAGGTAAGTTCGCTGTTATATTTTGTCCATTTTTAGTTAGAATTTCAGCCATTTTCACATGATATTTATTTGAACTTTTTATTGTAAACAAAGTTTGGAAAGAGAATTAAAATTTACATAAACTATAGCAATTGTTCAATTTTGTTCATTTACATTTAAACATAGACCAACTCTTCTCCGCAATTCATCAACAATTTTATGTAATGTTTTCACATTTTTCTATTGCGCTATTTTTTAGCTCTTCCAAATTATGTATTAGCGTTGAATAAATGCAATAAAATCGCAAGATCTCAATGGATACAGAATTTCAATGCTTATACTGGTTTTTCTGACCATGTGTACGGTGCTTGTTGGAAATACCCAATTAGTAGTAATTCCTCATCGTCTATTTGATTTATGAACGAAACGAGTGTTTCATTGCGATAACATGCACCAATATACAAAATACGACCGACCAATCTTCTTCGACATACTCCAACCCAACCGCCAACTATTTGGGGAGCAACCAAAAAATTAAGATTTTTGATCATTGATGCCTCATTTTCTGTGAATATGAGAAGAAAATGTGTTAAAATTATCTTCAATGTTTAGGCTATTTTGAAACAATTGACAAAAATCCATTCGTCTATGATGAACTATTGGAAGAAGTTGATGAAAACATTACAGCTTGTACGAATGTTAGTGCAAGTTTTTCTTTAGAATAAGTTAAACAAAGTTGTCTCTTGGGCTATTACTAAGATGGAAGTTTTTGGATTTTCATCCATAATATTACAAATGGCTTCGATATTTTCATGGATGGTTAGATGAGCGCTCAGTTTTAGTTTTTTCCACCAAAACTACAAGTCTCTCTGAATAACTGCCAAGAAATTTTCAAACCATTATAAAAGGCAGGATTCTCGCGATTTACTTTCACATATGTACATGCCTGTCCTGTTTTTGTCACAGGAAATGTTAAGATATCCATCACTATAGACCAAGCTATATATTGTCAAATTTAGAATTAAATGTCTCCTGGTATCTTGTTTTCTATATCTGACGCAGAGGCTCATTGGCTTTATTGGCGACTAATCGACTGTCACTAATTTGGTGCCTTTTAGACAGTTATCAATAATGGGATTCAAGTGGATGTGTGCTATACCAGCTTTGCCAAACACTTTCACAGCCTTGACCAGACTATATTGCTTGGCCATTACGAAATCTGCATGTGTCTCTTTATAGGCTGTCCTGAAGTTTTCTGTAATATGATCACAATTTGGATGTTATATTCGTAGAAGAGTGTCAGCTTCTTGTTCTGCCAAAGCCTGGTGGCCTTTGGGCAATGTATGGGATTCGCTCTGTGGTCCATTTCTAATACGAGACTTAATTGCACCTCTATTGCAGCTATTGCTGTTTTAATATAGGGATTTCTAGATCGGAATCTGCAATTATGGTTGGCGCGAACTATTTCTCTGTGTATTGGTAGAATTCGATTTTCCTATATCTTTTTGTACTCCCCAGTGAGAACGCTTGGTGTGGTGGTGGTATGTTGCTGTACTGAATACTGAGGCCCATTCCACGGGCGTGGACTTGATTGATTGATTAATTGATTTGCACACTGGGTACGGATCAGGTTTCACGTCATTCCCTTAACACCGCGGCCTAAGGCCTATTGTATTATTCCGTACCTAGTGAATTTCTTTACAAAACCAGGTTTGCCCCCTTTACTAGGTTTAATAGCCTGTATGGTAAATCTCTTTCCGGTAGACCTGTTGGTTGGTTAGTTTGTTCCAAAAGCGACTGTCTCCGTTGTACCAATGCAGCGCATTCAAATACAATGTGGTAGTCTGTTTCCTCCTCCTCATTGCATGATCTGCAGATAGGTTCATCTTTAAAGATTCCGATTCTATGCAGATATTCCCTTAGACAGCCGTGTCCTGTTAACAAGTTCGTCACTGTTCTAAGCTGTACTCGGTTAAGAGCCAGCACATCCGCTGCTAAATGCTGGGATGGCTGCCTCATCATCGGTTTCCTGTGTAACTGCCTTTCAACGTTGTTCCAGTGTACCTGGTGTGCTTTTGTAATCCACTCAGTTACTGCACCACGTATTGCAGTCTTAGGTATCGCCAGACCCGGTTCCGGTCCAGTGAATTAAGTTGCAGAGCCTCTTCTTGCGAGCTTGTTTGCGAGTTCATTGCCTGGTTTGCCCTTATGCCCCGGCACCCACCCGTGGACTTAATGGCGGTCGTTCTCATCGTATTATTAAGTTTGGCATCAATTCTGTGAACTTAAGGGCTGTTAAGCCACAATAACTTGAAGCATTTGGTATTGCTTCATTGGAGGATTGGCGGTCTCTAAATATTTACACTAATATGACAACGCCAAAATCTGGAAACCCTCGTAGTAGAAAGTTGAAAAGGGGGAAGCATTCGATATAATTTAAGCAAAGATTCATGTACAGAAATCTATGGTAAAGACTATGCTGCTATTTTTCGACAAAAAGGGAATTTCATTCTCCTGACCACGTTATGTGGCCCTAGGCCATATACTTATGTGTTAGTAAAGTCATAAAATCACATTTAGACGCACAATTTAAATAGCAACAGCTGCAGTGGTTAGTCTCACAAAGTAATGTATTCGGAAAGCCTCTGCAGATACAAATATTTTATTCAGTGTTAATTTGTACATCAAGCTTACATTTGTTCTCCAAACAGTATCAAAAACTTAACATAAGGTAACTATCAAAAAAGTATTTCGTACTTGTTTTTAAAGAATTAAAAAAAAATCTTCCCAACCCATGACATTTAAATTTAAACTAAAACAGCATCATCTGAATTCTGTACACGCACAAAGGTACAAGTCTGATTTGGAATTGGATTTGTCCGTCTTTGTTACCGAAAATTGCGTTTCGCATTGCCACTGATACTTATCTGTTTACGGAGGGAATTTGTGGAAATTAGTTTAGGTCAAAGTATACGTTTAAGGATAGGCGTTTTAGTGAATGGGGAGAGATATATTGAAATCTGATACTGGAAATCCGTACGAAATATATTCACGGTTTAAAGGAACGAATTTCAATTTCTATCTTTATAACATTTTGTATATGGTATTTAATTTTAGCTATACCATCTTGAAGATTACAAAGAAACATTCAACAAAATTTATCATCTGCAGCACATTTCTAATTAGTAGAACTTAAAGACTATTACAGTTAAAATAGTGCAGCTGTATTTTTTTTGTGTTAAGAAACATTACTGCGAAAACGAATTTAACGAGATTTTTCATGCTAATACCTCGGAGACAACGCCATCAAACAGATGCGTACGCCTATTTTCTCATATTAAAAGCTCGGATAGATTATCGGGTTATTAAAACAAGATTGAGCTTTTCTCAAATCCCTGACTACGATAATGGGACTACTCAATTTTTAGAAGTAAAACGAAAAACTAAATAACGCATCGTTATTTTCTTTCCATCAACAAAATAAATTTTCTAAAGCTTAGGCATGATAAGCTCATAAAGACCTTTTCACATTTTTGTTTCTTGTTCGACAACAGCATCTTTTCCGTTTCCGACCGAGCTAAAGTCATCTTCCCTTATATTCCCCGATAAAATCCGTTTATAACTAGAAGCCAATTTCGTTTTCGCACCAGATATAATCATCGGAAACGCGTATGTTCCGCCCGGTGGTAATTTAAAAGTCTCCGGCATCTATGGGAAGAGAATATAGCGTTCTACGTATCCGGTGAGGGCGATTTATAACGTGACAGAGTTAATTGTAACTGGAAGGAGCTTAAAAACTAATTAGGAGACGTTAATTTTTCGATAAATTTCCAATCTAGAGCGAACGCCAAGCTCTTCGTTGTCGGTTATTGATACTTACCCGTCATTTATATAACCAGATTCCTCAGAGTGGAATATACATCGCTGGCGCAGTTTCGGGATGCTCGGAATGGCGAAAATTGGAAATCTGAGATACTGCGTGCTAACTTTATTAATTACGAATCCTTGTAGAGCGATAATGTGTTGCAGACGCGAGATGTAAGATTGTGTTATAGGTGTATCGGTTTACACGTTAATAGGAATTGCTGGCTCCTATACGAGATGAATGAGGAATTTATAGTTTGAAATTTGTTTGAATTTTTAATTATTCTGTTTGTTATCTAAGTGGGCAATCCAAATTCCAAGAAGTCAATAATTTTTGACTAAGCTACGGCTTGATGTTTCTCTATAATATGTAAGTACATAAGGGAGTTCTTCGTATTACATGCTTTGGGCTCAGTAAGAGAGACCAAACTTTGAATATAAACCAAATATAACCTTCCCAGCAGAGAATAATTTGGTTTCAGCAAGAATGGTGCGCCACCTTATTATGAAGCCAATATCTGCACCACATTTTCTTGGAGACCAATTTTTTAGGAGGCATCTTTTTCTCTACTACTGATACGAAAGTAATTGTGACAGATAAAGCTTTTAAATTCACTTCCACTCACAAGCTTCTATATGTCAGCCAAATTGGATAATTTCTCTATAAAACTTTTGCTCCTTTATTGGACAAACATGCAACATTGCTCGTCTGTTCCATATTTGATTTTGTGATGTATGTACTTCAAGGCTCGGCCATTGGACCATACAATTTCCTGCTGGCGTCTAGTTTCTGTTGTAGGCTTTATGAATTCATAGAACATAAGTTGAAGGTTGAGAAATGCTGCTAAAAAGTGCGCTTACTGCATCAATCCTAGTCGAATTTTTTTGAACTTTTGAACTTCGTGCCAGATTATACACAAATGTTGTTGTCATGTCCGAAGTCCTTCAGGATTCAATTAATGCACTTCAATGTGCAAGGTGGTATTTCCAGAAAGTTGTATAATCTGGAACTTCTTTTGAGCGAGATCAAGATCAAAGTTCTGTAGTAGACAATGGGCTGAACGCTTAATTTCAAACATAGAATTATGAGTGACTTGCCAGTTTAGGAAGGCGGATACCTGACCCAGGCTCTAACAGGAAGTGGAGTCTTTAGAGCATACGTCTTTCATAAAGATACCACAAATGTCTGCTTTTATTTTGGAATAGAGGATACAGTAGAGCTTACTATCTCTTCCTTGCCAAAATTGATAACCATAGGGTTCAGTTCCAGAACCATATGTTCAGTTCTGCCGAAAAAATGGCAATGGTCCACTGCATGATCAGATATATCTATGTAAAAATAAAAAAAATGGGGAAAGAAGTAGAACCGAACACCTAATCACTATCATCAGCTGGTGGACTGTATAGTCCAGATGTTGAAATAGTGATCAAGCTGGTTTCATTGCTAATACAGAAAACACCACAAACACATTAAGTGAGGCAAAATATGAAAAGTCAAAGAACTACAAAACATCTAACGTAGTGAAGGAGATGGTGAAGATATGTCAGAATATGATGAGGCTAGATGTAGGATGTTAAAACAATTGACAAACGCAAGCTGATTATGGATGCAAACGATGTAATCATCCAGAACACAATAGAGAAAGGGAAATGCATTTGACGAGGATTTTCTGAGTGTATCACAAAGCAGATCAGATAGGATTGAAAATGGATCGGTTTCTTGCAACCAGCATCCACTGACGAATCATAATTCCATACACGTTCATTATAATGACCATGAATGGAACACAATGAAAACGTCTTGGTGTCTGGACAATTTGCCAGAAAATATAATATGAAATGAGGCATCTAGTGGCATTGCAAAACAATTTTGAAGAACGGCTTTAGAGCAAACCATTCACCAATCGTTTAACTCGATTAGGATATGGACCACATCCTTAATGTGTTGGAATATGGCAATATTCCCTTATCACCTTTAGCTTAGCATTCAACAGCATGAACTATAATTTGAATATTGGTGTTAGCGGTACGCCACTGGAGTGTCTCTGATCTTATTGGTATAGAACACTTCATAAGTAGGTAGCTAGAGGAGTAGGTGTCCTTCTTGATAGAGGAACACCGTAGGAATCATGCTTGTCTTGCCTATTAGAGAAGATAGGTGGATCAGATTAAAAATTTATTGCTAAGAATAAGTTATAACTGTTTTTTGGTAAGAAACATCAGACACGCTATGTTCATTGAGATACTAAGAGGAATGTATTATGATCTCATGCAAATGGGCGGAGTTTTTACCACCCAAAAAACGCGTAATAAGATGTATCCTGGATCTTCTCAATAGGACATGTACATACATACTTAGGTCTTTGTTCAGAGAGATATACCAAAGCAGAAGATGCTACAACTTTATGCGGTACAAACCCCATCAGCAGTAATTAATGGAATATCCGCTGGAAATCCTGCAGATGCCTCCACACAGACTCACCAATCACCGCCGTTTAATAAAAGATTATGCCTACGGTGCATAACTTTAGCATCTGAACAAAACCTTCCGGTATATACATACATATCTACGCGGTTCTTCTTGAAATCGTACAGACGTAGCAGGAACTAGCGTGACTGAGTTTGTACGGAATCCACCACGCGAGTTTGCGCTAATCTGATTTATAAACTTTAATGGAAAATCCATTTCTTGTTCGGGCAACTTTGCACTTCGCATCCGCACGCAAGAATTCCTCTCCTAGTCTCATTCTCGACTCTCCTCTACTTCATCTTCTGGTGACGATTCTTGTTCGTCCTTTTATCCTTTCTTCCTCGCAGCATCTACTACCGGTACATCTTTCTGTACGCTAGCGACGAAACTTTCGTAGCTAGTTTCGAAAATAATATAAAGTCCTTCTCCGTCTTTTAATTGCCTAACTTATTTAATTTCCGGATGCAAATGATTGCCTTGCCGATTTATACAGGCAGCATGGCGCCCAGTAAGATGTCGGTTTACGCGCTTCTTGTACGAATCCTTTTCGCAGTGATACTAATCAATGTTTTCGCCGTTGCAAAAACATTAGTTAATTGAAGTAAAAAATGCCGGCCCGCCTCTGCGTCCGGGCTTCGGCGTTCGTCCAATAAAACTTCGGAAACAAGGAAATATCTTGAAATGTCCGCTTGTGTTGATGGGAAAAGGGCAGAACGTCAAAACGTAAAGTGGAAGACGCTGGTGGTGGTATGCAAGAGATGAGTTTCTTGCAGACGTGGAGAGCGAAAGTCTGACGAGCAGAAAATTGAAAATTAGATTTTTCGAGTGTTAATTACGGGTAATTATCGTTGAATACCCAATTAAATTTTAATTAGAATTTTATGACGTTTTATTTCTCCGGGAAGTGCGCCCTCTTGGTGTTATTTCATTGGAAAAAAGTTGTGAATCTATGCTGTAGATGCACAATATCAATAGCAGAAACTTACGTAAACCAAACTGCTACAACTGTCCACAGCACCACCGTTATCATTGTTAATTAGAATCCAACTTCGAAACTTATACCATCAACAAAATGACACTTCCAGCAGATACTTACTTCGCGTCCTCACCCATCTCCCTCGCCGTATTATGCAACTTGCAGCGATTCACAATGTGAAGATGAATCTTCATGTCGTCGATTCCGCATATGTATATAACTGTACAGCCTGAAACGTATACGCCACGGACGATTCAGTGTTCCGTGACGAATCGGAATTTCTATAACCGCAACCGTCACCCTTTCCCCCGGTTTTACTGCCGCCAGTCCGCTGTCACGAAATCCACCGCCTCCAGCGAGTATAGCACGTCAGTATACCAGGCGAGATGTATTTTACGGCGAAGCGGAAACGGAAGGGAGATAAAATGCAGCAAACGGGATGGATATATATAGTAGTAGTAGAGCCTAAGCGACCGCATTGCACAATGCTAAAAGACGAAGCAGCAGCGCAACCGAGATACACAAAAGGGGTTGCTTCTCTTTCGTTTGCATACCTTACAGAGCCTATGCAGATAATAATATAAGGTTGGTAATACTGTCTCTGCTGCGCACTTCTTGCAATATGAATTAATGCTGACTGGGTTATAAATAAATGGTTGGATTGTGGTGTGGGGAACGAAATCTGGTTGCTTTATGTCAGTTTAGAAATAGAATACGATGCTCTAGTACTGGGCTGATGTAATAACAAGTTTACTGTTTCCGCAATTGTGAAAGCACGGAATCGTGTGTAGAAATAGCGAGGAAAGTGTGTTAGTATGGTTTGTAGACTATAATCATTATAGTGTGTGCTAGTGCCTTTTAAATTGGTTGAGGTGTTGCCCGACATTACCATTATTTGTTATACACGCTCCCGTGATACAGAATCCACTGATACTGTAACCATGTATGAATGCAAAAGGTAGAAGGGGGTAGTAATAGGAGCAAAATATTGAAACAAAACATCTACGGACGAATATGAAAAGTTCTAACATGGCCATTGCTTTTTGGTTCTTTTATTTCCGAGGAGTGTCTAAGACCAGGCCGATTAATAGATTTATTTGAAGACATCTTCCAATTCCATTGATCTCTGCTTGGAATACGCTGGGGGAGGACGCCAGCAAATGGTAGTGCAGGAGGAATTATGATTATTCCATGGTATCCTTTCTAATCCAGTGGCGACTTTGAAGGGTGGGTTGAGAAGATTTAAGAAAATTCGGTATTGTTAGGCAGGATTTAGAGAAAGTCGCGAAGTTTTTTGGAATTCTTAAGCCAGGATGTTGCTGTAGCCGTCCTCTTAGTGCGTGCTTCCATTGACTTTTAATGGACGTAAACAGTGAGATATTTTTTGGGCATAAATCGGGCCAAACCAGATCCTAAAAAATGCTACACCCAGCTAACAAAACCCAATCAACCTAAATCTAACCATTGAACCATTTCCAAAGCAATTACCCTAAAATACTAAACAAAATCCAACCTCAAAATCAAAATGCTTTTTGTTTTGATGCCCAGTTGGTGCTGCCAATCAGGCACTTTCAAAAACAAAAACTTGGCGAGAATTCATCTTATTCCTTCTAGCAACAGATCCACCAACCCTACGAAGTTATTTTTAGTTGTTCAAGATGAACAATAATTCAATCTACAAAGTCTGTTATAGATAATCCTCTTGACCTAATCCAAACACACTAAATGACAGCGTACGAAGAAATTATTCATCAACAGAAAAAAGGAGGTTGTCCTTTGAAAAAGTTTAGTTTTTGAATTTTTGAATTGACAAAATCCTTAGGCTTTCTACATATGTGTTAACCCTAAAAATGTTTGGCCTGAACTGCTTGAATTTTCTAAAGCTGACAGTTAGATTGCAAGACATAGAATTCATTGATAAAGAGAAAAGGGGAGTTTGCAAAATTTTGAGAGGAGGACAATACCAGCGTAAAACTGATTCAAAACATCATTGGAGCTAACCTGATTTAGTTCAGAACTAGGCAAAACTAGATGAGAACTAGTTTAGATTAGATCAAACCAGCAAAAATGAAGTTCAGACGAGGTTACAATGAAGTTTTATTTTGCCTCCAGGATCTTTTTTCCGTCTTTACCCCAAAATCACAAATACTGATGCGCCTACCATACCACTTACTGGTATTCGCCCGTGGGTAGAAGGTGAATACTTCTTCTTCCCATTTTCCCTTGTTGCTTAGCTTTGTAAGAAAATTCTTGTCGGAGCTGTATTTACTAACCACCTGGACCACTACCACTATTACTAAATGTACGACGTCCAAGTTAGGTATGCTCTCATTCACAACCGTACACACTGCTAACTATTGCAGCTTATCACGAATATTCGTGATTGTTACTTGTGTGACATTTGGGAATTGAATTATCCTGGTCCCCCCAAGTCCTGTATGGAGATGCTACACAGAGGAGCACATCTGTCTGTGTTCTTTTTATCAAGCTTAGCTACTTCTTAATATTAGCTGCTTTCCACCTATACCCCCATATTGGGGCATACTGGTCCATGCTAAGTACAGCACTACATACTATTGTTAGTTATTATTACTTGGGACCGGGCATGAGCCTGATGAGTCTGGACACATTCCTTTTGGCTGCTCTACTCATCTGGGGTCCAAATGATCGTGTTCCATCGATTGTAACGCCTGGGTAAGTTATTGCCTTAAAGGGTTTAATATCAACCCTCTTCAAATTGAAGAAGACGTGATCCCTTTTTCTTCTCCCCTTCATAATCAATGCTTCGGTTTTGTTTGGTGCCAAATTCAATCTCTGATTCATGCCGCTATCAATTCCAAGCATACATTCTGTATTAGCGTATGCTCATCTACTGTCAGAGCCAAGTTGTTCACGAAACTAACACACGTGGCATCTATCCCTAAATCCAGCCCTAACACTCCATCATACAGAGTATTCCATAAAAGAGGGTCCAAGACTGACTCTTGTGGTGCACCAGCACTCACTGCTACCATTTCGCCTGGTCTGATATAAATCTTCCTGACAGTTAGGTAATCAAGATACACCATATGCTCTTAACTTTTTATCCAGATAGCTTTTCCACTTTTTAGGTCAATGATAACACTGCAATTCGAACAAAAGTCAAATTTGGAATAAATTTGACTTTTGTTCGAATTACAGTGTTATCATTGACCTAAAAAGTGGAAAAACTATCTGGATAATAAGATAAGTTAAAAAAGGTCATCAAAATACATATATGCTCTTAAATAACTTGTGCCGAATTGATAGTGATGGAGACGCCGTCTTTTGCTTCCAGTTTATCGAGTAGCCTATTCTCGATTTATGTCTCCAAAAACTTACTAGGGGTGTTGAATAGGCATAAGGGTCCATAGGAACTTCATATTTCTGGAGGCCTTATATAATTTTTGATAGTTTGCACTCATCAGGAACTTTTTGTAATTTCAATAGGCTGTTCATAATATTGGCAATCTTGACTGCTTCTGGCGGTAGCTTATCCAGTCCGAGGGCTTTTCCGCAAAAATTTTCGGTTTTTAACACAAACTAAATCCAATTTCGTCTTAATTATCCCACTCAGAGACATAAATCAGAAATGAGGATGTACGAGCTCCTAAAGAAACTTATCAAATGCAAACTTTACCCATCCTTCACGTTTGACAAACTTCTTACAGCTTCCACAAGCTCTACATATGTTCAACCTTTCCAGAATAAAATATTTCGGACGATAGATATATATATAAGCGAGCACAGAAGTTATTTACTCCTAGCTGAGACCCTTTAAAATACCAATTAGGGTCAATTAGACCCTCGTCCTCGCGCTTAACTTTAAATTCACGCTCACAGCATTATACCAGGCTAGAACCTCTCTGTCTCTCTTTATATATATATATACATACACATACATATACTGCATCATCCACGTTTATTAGATTGAAGAATATAACACCCTGTGTTCTGATTTAATTAAATCACAGAAGATGGTGCGCACCACCTCTACAGTAGACGTGTGAAGTAGCACTTGCCGCTACGGAGTTTCCACTTTAACATGTCTCTATGTGCTGCGTCCTCACCCTTCGTCTTAACCGCCTTCTTCGGAACGTCGTATCGTCTACCCTACCATCCTAGTCTTAGTTTCAGTTTCTATGGCGTATAAATTTGATGCTCGAGGAAAACTTAAACAAATTATACCGTGCAAGTCTTAGGATGATGCGGTACGGTTTTGATAGGGCATTCAGCGTTGTAGTTTCTGAAAATATTAAGATTGGAAAATGTGTATTTTATCTCAGTGGTTATTGTTTCATTAATTTAATGGAAACTAATGCATTGGGAATTAAATTTCTTCCAGGATTTGTTCAGATATTCATAATTAAACCAAATACATTTCACAATACAGGTCCCCATTCATTAAATAAACATCACCACGATATAAATAGCGGTCGATCTAATCTAAACATGAAACAGAAGATCCCATACCCAGAACCTATTCGCTACCTTATAAATGATTCCGCTATAAATAAGAAAAAAAAAAGAAGAAGGGAAAAAGAACGAATGAAGGAACAGAAGAATTCAGCGTATTTCTCCCCCGGTGGGCGCCATACCTTCAACGTTATCGATGCAGATTTGAAACGTGCAAAAGAAGAAGAATAATAGCCGGCATTAATCACGAGTGAAAAGCCCTCCATTATACCCTATCACACAGCCGAATACATTCCCTCCGCACCTGCTCCTACGCCGCTGTCTACTTATCCGTTTCCAGCTAGGTTAGCTGTTGAGGAGTGTGAGGAGCGCGGCCGGAAACACCTTACCGCATTACAAAACCGAAACTGTTCCATTATTAATACACTCCAAGTTGCGAGAACGATCTCTTTTACCCTTTGAGAATTATCTCAGGGGAAAGCCAGGGTTATCCTTGTGCTTATAATTTTTTATCGTATCACTTTGGCAACTAAAAATTTGCACGAGATCTTTATTTTAACGAAGCCTGGCATTTGCATTGGCTTTTTATGTAATTAAGTAGTATTGAAATAGATTTAGCCAAATTTCTATTCTCTGAATTCTATAATTAAGTAACCAACCAGATAGTTAAGGTGGAATAGTAGTTTGATTAGTAGAGGTTTAAATCTAATCGATGATGATTTATGGTAGTTGTCAGGTCGCCTTGCTACAGAAGCTGCAATTGGGCACAACCCATAAAACTTGTTATTACAGATTTTATCTGTAATTGCTGCAAAATGAAAGGAGTCAAAATATACACAAAAGACTCAATAGACGTTTGACGAAGAGCAACGATGGAAAAATCAAAAGTAATTTTTATAGGATATTCACATCATTTTACAACGGCCTCTCTGTTATAAAGATCCTTCCATTTTGTGGAGAAAACGTCAGATTTATATCAGCATACAATGAAGTTTTTAAATATTTCTAAACAAGAATAGTATCAATATATGTACATTAATCCCTTTTATTCCTGATTAGTTTCGTAAAATATTTTTCCGCAAATCGTTAGGAAATTTTGACATTTCAGACAAAATTTTTTAAAGAAAAAGTCAACATTTCCTAACTGTTAGGAAATATTCATTTCCTTACTGTAAGAAAATGATATTTCGCTAAAGTTGTTAGTGTTCTACATAAATGATTGAAAACACGTTGTTTATAAGGAATTAATTTATATTTAGAAAACCTCAATGCATTGCAGAATACATTTTGAAATTATTTTGTTATATTTACAGTTATTTGACAGTTAGTACAACTATTGAAAATTGGAAGAACATTATTAGAACTATGTGAAGCATTTGGGACGACATACGAAGTAGTAAGGTTATTTTGTACTGTGAAAATTTTATTTGCCACCTCACCTTATTGTTAAAAGATACTTTGATATATTCTTCAGCAACTTTGGATGACTTCCATCCGCCATGCCTCTTTAAACTAGTTATGTCAACACCAGAGTCAACTAATATTGTTGCAGAAGACCGACGAAAGCAATGACCAGTTTATTCTGTCGCATTTACCAAGTTCAAATAAGTAGCAACTATTTTAGGTATTTTTCTAAATTGATGTATTCCTACCACTTGTGTACAACCTCTTCCGCTTTGATATTTAAATAAAAATCGCTCACTGTTCATATTTTCTGTTCTTAACGAAACATGCTGCCGGTAAACATTCTAGTACATCTGATTAACTACAAATGATCTTGGTTTGTTGGTCTTCGAATCAGGTATGCTAATTAAAAGCTTAGATTCAAGGTCTTTTACATTGTGTAGAGTCATTCGTAATAACTCATACATTCCACAGGCCCCAGAAATACCAAACCTAAAAATAAATAAATGTGCGTTCTTTATCTGGAGCTTCTTGGATACATTTTTCGATTTCTTCCTTCGTTAAAATCTTAGACCTTTTTGCCCTATAACCTTGCGCTTGCCGTTGCAAAAGAACGAAGTTTTGAATATGTAGATATATCTACATTGTGTTTAATTGCAAGGGTTGACTTCGACATTGAACAATTGGCCCATAATGAAGATTTCATCTTTAGACAAAGGTCTAGAAAGTATGCCATTACAACATTTACCGAGAAAAAACTCGTGTTTTTACTCTTGCGATAGTCCATAAAACGTTTACATATATGCATATTCGTAGTTTTCTCTTGATTTCTTTGGCAATAATTCGAATGAAGCAGTCTTCACTGCCCCAACCAGCTCTGGAGGAGTCCCAGTTATGGAAAACTCATTATCACTTAGGTATCATTTTACATTGTTTGCGTTCAGATTTAGCGTTGGACGACGTCTGGGCGACAACTTTTCGCACTACACCGATTCAACTGGTTTGAAAACAATAAAATTTGAACGGTGTAGTGTGAAAAGTTGTCGCCCGTCGTCCAACGCTGAATCTGAACTGATCTGAACGCAGCCCAGAGCAGTTAAATTTGTATGCGTCAAGTTTGACAATTCAACATTATTACGTTTCCATAGCAACGCAACCAATTCTATTACGAATTTCAAAACACCATTACTTATGAATAAAATTATTCGCGATTTTTTCAAAATTAATTAATATCTGTTGAATTTCAAACGATTTGCGGAAATATACTGTTTGCCTCGCAGGAAAAGCCACATTCCTGAACTCTGTGTTGCAATCTTCACAGTGGGCCAGGAATGTTAGGCTTTTATTACTCGGTAAACAATATAGTATTTCTCAACATATACTTTTCACACCTGTCATACTGTTAGAACGGTAATTTTAAACAGTTTTAACGCTTAGAGGTCATATAACTGCATTCTGAAGACTATCAAAGTATTGAAGCCTTTATTTTCCCGCTTCGGTGGGATGTAGCAGTTCAAATACATATGACACATGTCAAAATGTGAATAAGGTTATTGCTTAAAACCTTGAACGGATCTAACTGTGAAAATGTTTGTGACAACTGCATTGTCAAAACAGTATTTAGTGTCAGAACCCTATTAAGAAATTTCTGCTAGTTGTCAAATTCTTTAAATATGTGTTGTTTTATAGTTTGATGATCAAATTATAAGGGCAACTAGCACTTTACTGATGTGAGTTACGTATACATATAACGATAAAAGTACTTCTAACACTAACAAAATTTCAAAAGCAATTATTTTTTAAAGTTCTAGATGGAAGGAAAGGTCCAAATCTAAATTGTATAATAATAATATTTCTGAGAATTGTCAAATTGGAAAAGGATAATTTAAACTTGTGCTGACGTTAAATAACTTTATTATTTTTAGCGTGGTAACCCCTAAAACTACTGTCAAATTGCAAAAACAGAATTCTTCTGATTTTGAAGTTGAACATGTTAAAACATATCTGATAACATTGTAAATTCATTCTTTTTTCCCAACAGTTGGTAAACATCCTACTTAGTTTCCACATTTGCATTTGATATAAATATCCTAATTGTAAAATTATAAAGGCGTCCAATCTCTAGATATTCTGGAGTTAGAAACTAAAATATTCTTGCGAATGACACATGCGGAGGAGTTAACTGCTGTAAACCTCAAAAACATTGCTGCGGCGAAAAAGATGGTGAGAGGGGACAACCGCATTACCTGTGCAATGATAGAGAGTCAAGATTGGATCTTAGCAAGCGAGATCAACATTGCACGATTATTTACATTTGAAAAAGGTTGTAACTCGGTTTGTACAGATTTACAAAAAGCAGAACGTGTTAGAATTTGCCAACAGGCTTTAGATATGTTGAATACTGGAGGCCATCAAATTATTTCTAGAATTGTAGTTGGCGATGAAACGTACATACCGGTTTTTGATGCTCCCATCGCCAAGAAAGCCGAATCTGGTTACATAAAGGTGGGGAAACGCCTACGATGGTGTAAAAACAACGAGCAATGAAAACAGTACCAGTGCGCAGTATTTTTTAGAGGTACAGGTTATTGTGTTAGAAAGAAAACCTTTACTTCAAATGAGGAGGTCGAATGAGGTTTTTGGTATTGAATCAGAATGGTGAAAATTTAATTTAATGAAATATTTATTCGCTATTATAACTTGCGCAGCAAAATATGCAGTTAAAAAATGTTTCGCATTCTAATGAAGGCAAACATAAATTTTGTAATTATTATTCCTTTCTAAACTGCTACATCATAAGCAACAACATCGTGGACATACATACCTTAATAAGAGAGTACTTCTAGACCTAAGCTTCGTCTTACTTACTTACTGGATAAATTTGTGGAAGCTTACGCTGCCGGAAACTTAAACAAAAGTTGCTGCAACTGCATGCAAGGTATACATAATAGAAATCGATCAACAACCATTGTTATGTACACACAGGTCGATAACTTCCACTAACAGTTTCTAAACATACTATTAAATTAATTGATATTCCGAATATCCGGCTTGTATTTAGAGTTTCTTGGCTACAACAATGTTGTGCTAACTATAATGTTAGCGATTGAGGCTTTAAGCTTTGGCCATTTTAAATTTAACAATTTAATCGAGCACGTCTCGCCGGGGTTTAATCATTAAGTCTAACATAACTTCTTCTTTGTAAAGCACAGCTTCCACACAATAACTTTCTAATGTAGTACCGCAGAATGAAATAATAATCTCGAGCCTACCCACCTCGTCATCTATTCCATTCAAATCCGTTACTTGTCATATAAAATTTAGAAATGTACGGTACCCTAAGCGTCGCGTTTCCGCACAAATTTCAGAACACGTCCCGGTCTGGGGAACAATTCTGACGACTTTCTCATCACTGGTCGCGCGTCACTAGGGCCCCCTAACGTCTAAAATTTTACAATTCCCAACCGGTATCGTCGCGTTTTCTTTTGTTTCACGCCCAGCAGTTTCACAATTCTCCCGTTTCACCTTTGCGTTTGTTACTATGGACTTCCGTAACGTTTTCCTTGGGGAATTACCAATTACTCTGGTAGATAATGGTGATGTAAGCCTTTCTATTCTTTGCTATTTGCAGTGTTCTTTTCTATATACGACTTTTTTGATGATCAATATTTTACGACGCTAGCTCTCGGAATTCCTGAGGGAAATTTGTCAGTATCGATGAGGTGGTTGTAGTGCAACAATGCCAGCAAAATTTTAAAAGTTGGTGTGGGTATGATGAACATAGCCACATCTTCTTTCATATACTTATGTATGCGTGTTTGGAGGAAAATAAAAGGTCAAACATTTATTTGATCCTCAATTAAATATTATCCTTTCTAAAGAGAAAATGCATCTATTATATCTGGTGTTTCCGCTTATCGAGTTTACTCGTTGTAAAACGCCACGTTTAATAGTCGATCTACTGCCATTTCGGAAAGCTTCAGTTGCAGCTACCGTTTACTACGACGTCAAGTAAATCCGATCTTCGCCTACATATCCTCTCGAACGGAACGTCGCGTTCGTTTAAAATTAAATCGATGGGCGTGTCGAAGCGTAGCTGTTTTCATCATTTTAATAACACAATAATCCTTGCTGACGCCGCGCCGCCGCCTTCTTCCACGCTTCCGATTTATTACAAGCTTAAAGACGCCACACATATATTCACATGGTATATGTAGAGGTTTTTAAACCTTTTACCTATCCGAGGGGTTGATATCTTTGTGTCGAGTTTGTTTTTTGAGGAAAATTTTTATGCAGACAACCAGGATGTAGTACGATGATTTATGTATATAAAATAATATTAAAAAAACTTATTTTTTCCACTGTTATGGGTCCTTTCTTCACTTAATGTTATTGCCAATAAAATGTTTTCAGAAACATCGAAGTAAGGTGCAGAACACGGAATACATATATTCCATTACAATAGTATTATGGTTCGGTCCATTAATGTTAGATGATGCCGTTTTATTTGCAACTGCATGTAGGCGGCATATAAACTTATTGTAAATTCCATCAAAGTAATAGAATTCAATAAAGGTTCTGTAATCCCAGTCGGTACATAAATATATAACAGGTTGTGTTCTATTAGAATGCAGAGTTATTCCTATTTTGATAGCTGTTTTTTTTTCTTAATGCAACCTGCTAAACTACAACGTCTGCTCAAAACTCATGCCGTGATAGGGTAACATCACTTGTAAAAAAAAATTAGACTAGATGTAACTTTATAGAAGGGCAAAAACTTCAAAGTCAGATGCTGCTTAGTTGCAAGGTTTTCTTGTCAAAACTCCTGTTGTGATAAGACACCATCACTTGTATGTATCTTTACTTGGAAATCATCAAAGTATGAAGATTTTATCAAGTTAGTATTAAAATCATCAATGTCCAATCTCCATTTGCTCTTAAAAGAATTTGAAACAAACGTTCAAAAAGGTTATCACTGACACAAAGGTTAATCACAACCTTCAGAGTAAACATTGTGTTGCAAAATTCTACAAAAATAGTTTAATTTCCAACTAAAATATTGATTCCCTAACGTTATTTGCGCAGAACTAAAGAAACAGATTACTTACAGACCATAAAATGCCAGATATGTGCCCAACACATTTCTCTTCTCAGATTCCACCATTAAATTAAGATCTTGGCCTTTTTGTGCACAGCTTTTCTGGATTTCCTAAAACTATAAATTTAGACCTTTGGCCACATTTCACATGTCACCTCCTCATTTGACGATCCGACATGATGATTTTGTGTCACCATCAGCTGATTAGATATGTAAGTACATATCTATATTACTACTTATTTTTAGGGCTGATATCCACAAACTTGTTTCACTAAAAGTGGAGAGGATTTGGTGCTTTTAAGAAGGTATTTAGTATTGACCAGGTTATGGTGCTCTACCAGAGCCATCCATGATTTCTAAAGGTAAAGAGCGGTCATTAAAATTTAGACTAGATTTAACTTCATTGAAGGCCAAGAATTACAAAGTCAGCAGATGTTGCTTAGTTGCAAGGTTTTCTTGTCAAAACTCCTGTCGTGTTAGGACAGCATCACTTGTATGTATCCTTATTTGGAAATCAACCAAAGTATGAAGATTTTATCAAATTAATATCAGAATCATCAATATCCAATCTCCATTTGTTCTTAAAGGAATTCAGGCTATGGAAAATAATTCTCTTGTCGATCTAATGGTATTTCCGAAGAATATTGCTACATTGTTCAACGATTCTAAATAGGGAAATCTCCTGCTAATATTTTATTGTTGTTGATGAAAATTCAACAAAATGGAGAAAGAACACGATTTTCGAGTTCTACCCAAGAATTGTGAACAATCTTCTTGAAATTGTTTCCAAAGCTTATCAATTTGAAACCAACTATATCTAGTGTGAAATTGCTTCACTGAGATCAGAGCCTTATCTTGGAGTTATCTTGGAGTTATATCCCGTTTAATAAAAATCTAGAGAACTAGAGATTAAAAAAATGTTACCAGTCATTGGACAGCGGTTAGACAGCTTAGGGAAGGGTACAGGATAATTGCTTCCCTTGCTTTCCAGCATCTTACATTTATAGTTCGTCAAATTTGGTAGTCATCCAGTCATGTAATACTACGTTAGTATTTAACTTTTTCAATATTTGTATAAAATTTATTGCGTGTAATTCTAGGTGACAAGGTTATGAAACACTCAATATTTAAACTGACTGAAGACTGAACTCAAACATGGATTGCACTATGAGGTCTTGGTTCTTGCATTTCCATAAATGAAATGCCCTTCCCGCATAATGAAATATTTTATCACTTTTTGAGTTTGCGAATTTCCTTTCAACAGCACGCGTTGCGAAAGCTATAAAAGATACCGAAATTCTGGCAGTTTGGGGGTGTTTTATCTTCAACCACTTGATCACAATGCTGGTCATTGATGATTTTCAGTCAGAGTGTGTTAAATGCTGAATTGCGCTACTCTTAGAAAAATTAGATTACTTCATTCGTTTGATCCTCAGTAGGTGAAGGCACAAAGGATCCTTTGGACCTTTTTACCGGACAATTCTGTATTACTTGCTGTAGCTCTTTCAATTCTGATCATCAGAAATCAACAGTTTGGTTCCCTTTAAATATTGTATGTACGCAAATTGAGGACTGTATTCAACTACTTCTAATTAAACGAGAAAAATCTTTATTTTCTGAGCCAGCATCTCTAGTTAAATTTTAGCAAACTAACACTGTATATGTTGACGTGTACGTCGAACTACGTATAAGTTTGGGCGGATTCATGGTTTTCAAAAACCAAAGTCTCTAATTACATGACAATTTCTAACCTTGAGTGGTCTAAGAATTTTGGCATCGATGAATATACTATAGACTTACAAAACATTTTTGCTAAATTGTAAGATGGCATGTGTTTAATTATCAAGTGAAATCGACATTTCTTGATCTCCTTTGCCCATTTTTTGAGTTTGTCTTGAAGCTAAAGACAAGTTAGAAAAATATTTGTCGAAATTTCTTTATTTCAATTGGTTCAGATGTTGTTCTTCGGATGAAGAAATTTTCCTTTCTCGAACATTATTGGTCTTTTCTAAGTTGTCTAATATAATAAGGCTAAGACATACTGGCTTCCTGTATTGCTAGTCTATCTGCTTTAGGATTTTCTTCAGCTTCAGCTACAGCCCAGTTACTAAATTCAATCTGGATTACGCAACATTTCTCTTGTTTGACGATTTTTCGATTGGTCCTAGTTCTGGATAGCTGGATAAGATACGAATTGGCTAAATTAGATCTGTATCTGTTATCGACTTGTTTTTCAGATTTCTATTTGGTACTAGTTTAAGCGTTGCTCGATAGAGCAAATGAGTTGGGAATAATTTGCCAATCAAACTGCTATACCACTTTTCGAAAAATAAACGTAGTCCTTGAACCCTCTCAGATCTGAAATCACATAAAACAGGCAAATTTTCAAATACACATGTGCCCAACATATTTTTCCTCTGCGAGTCTATAATTAAACTAAGACCTTGGCTTTTTTGGGCACAGCTTTACAAAATCGTAAATTTTGAACACATTCCAAATGTTATTTTCTCATTGAAAGATTCGGCATGATGATTTTGTGTCACCATCAGCTGATTAGAGATGTAGGTACATATCTATCTCTTTAACTCATTTGCATGAATGTTTCTCTTAAATGTTTGAATAATTTAGGCCTGTGAGTTTCCTCTTCAATAGTAATAACATGCTAAGGACTATGTAATTCCCTTAATGCGGCCTAATTGTACCATTAACCTAAATTGGGTCAATAACGAGAAACTATTATTTATTCTGTCTATTATTATGAATTATAAAACCACATTCGCATATAGGTACAGCTAACGGGTGGTTATATTTCGTTATTATTCTAAATGAAAGCAAATTATATTGAAACTATTCCAAAATTGTGAGTAAAACATCCCGATTTTAAGAATGATGGTTCGATTGACGCAATGTAATTGATTCTAAAGCATCCAGTCGCTCTACTCCACCATTCCCGAGAGAATTTCGATAAACTTAACGATTATATTCAATAATTCATCTTCTATTAGATAACTTCGAAAACCATCTGAAATATGCAACTTTCCTGCTGTCAATTTCAACTTTCGAACTTCCGTCATCGCTATTGATGCGAAAACTATTACAAAATTGCGCTTCCGCGCCCTACATCTCATCAGCGTAGGTACCCCAGCAGTTCTAAAAGTTTACCGCTTCAAGATCCACGTTACGTCATAAACCGGCATCTAGTCCTCCTAGTCCTTTAGCTAGTAATTAATTCCGCTTGTCAAAAACTTGTAATTGCTTGGAAATCGTTGGACTTAGCGGCGCTGTCGCTGGTCGCCGTTAGAGGGCGCTGGAATTAATATTCAAACAGAGCTGTGAGATATCTTTCTCTTTATACACAGAAATTCGATTTTAGTGGGGAATCTGATAATATATTCACGTCACTAGTTCCAGGTAAGTTATTTTAAACTTCTTTGAGATATGGCGTATATCTTTTAGAATGATAATTTATTAAATTAAATGTACATACACCAGCTGGTTCTAAATGGAACTACAAAACGTATTCCATTACTTCTACGTAACTGAACAATTTCTTAATATAGCTAAATGGTGTTTGATGTACTTAGTTAGTTCGATATTGTACAGGGAATAAAGGAAATACTGACAATACGTTATTGTTCCATTTAGTAGCTGGATAGTTCTGGATTGTGTGCTGTGTTTCAATATAGATAGCATTTAAAATTCTTGAATTAATGCCTTGCATAAAGTTCTGTCATTACAACAGAATTATATTATTCACTAGCGTCGGCTGAGGTTGGTGTTGTATGCATAAATTTGATTGAATATTGATTTTAGTGCATTGAAATACATAATATGTATGTATGCACATCCATCTATTCTGATGTCCCAAGCTCTTTATCGAGAATATGATGTAAATATTGTATCGCTTGCAAAAAATAATTAAAAAAAATTAGGTGAAAAAATTGATAACTGCCCTACCAAGATCTGGAAGACCACGAATTAGTGACGTCCAAGTTGCAGAGGTTCTTCATGAAAATCAGGACATAGTCTGAGGTAATCCCACTGGCAATAAGCAGCGCAAGTAAGGCAAGTAATGGCTCAAAAGAAAATTGAATCCAAATACTTATCTTGTATTTTATGGACAGATGCGGCACATATTACTATGAATGGTGACGTCAATACTCAAAACTGTAGAATCTGGAGCAAATTGGTGAACTTCTGGACAATGCATTATGGATGTGGTTTTGGCAAGAGAGAAGGAGAGAAATCTCACTTTCTGGGCGTATCATTAATGACAAAGCATTAATTTTGAATCAAAAGTTGGAAGGGAATAACGAACTTACGGCTAGTGAAGGATTGCTTTACAGATAGAAAGCTCGCCATGGCAGTAAAAACGTAGCAATAGCTACCGAAACGTTAACCCCTGATAATGCAGCTTCAAATAAATAAATTTTAACATTTCAAAGATTATTAATGACTTTGAATTGACGCCCGACCTTGTGGATAACACAGGACTGACGAAACAGCACTAAACTATAAAATGCTACCATCAGAAACGAGGAAGATCTGGTACAAAAAGAAATAAAGGCTACGTTTCTTCCACTCAATGAAACTTCTCTAATACAACCAATGGACCAGAGAGTTATTGAATGCCTGACAATACGTTACCGCCGTACGTAGTACATTGGCTCGATCTTGCAAAAAATAGTTGAAGATTACAATCTTTTCGAAGCTAAGAAGTCATACAAGGACGAAATTTACACAGTTGCAACGGCGTGGGAAGAACTAACCTGACATGCTGCAGATTTTTTGGTGTAAACCCCAGTAAATGAACCAAAGCAGATTTAAATTCATTACACAGAAACTTATGAAATTATCATTTTTTTTGATAATTCCACCTTTTTGCGTTTTGAACATACCTCAGTCCTCCAGATGACGGGTTTACCAGGCTCTAGTGTAATCTGCAATTTGGTACAGCTTTATGGATTGCTGTCTCATCTCAAATCAGAGATCCAAACCAATCAGAAACTAACAGTTTTCTGAGATTCCGAAACGATTTTGTAGAAGACATGACACCTTTGTGACATATCCAGAAAGTTTTACCTGCTGAATAGAGATCACAGTGCTAATATCTGTGGTCAAGCTTGATTCATACCCATGAGTGCTAGTAATCAAGTTAGAGAAAGTAGGTTTTCTTGGTTTTCAGACTCAGTTGAAGCTTGTTATCCCCGTCCTTGATGTGAGAAGTATCTTCCTTTCTTGTTAGTGTCCGAATAGGTATTAAAGTTTATCAGCTCACTATCGGGGCACGTCCAGTGCATTGTCTCTGGTAAGCCATAAATCATCGAGGGAGAAGAAGTTCGGATATTTCTCGCACACAAGGAGATGCTCTCTGTATCTCATCATACTTGCACGTGATGTCGGTTCTATCCGTAATTCCCCATTTCGCCAGGTTAGTCTTGGTCGGCGTGACTCCCGTTTTAAGACGATTGAGAGTGTTCCAAGATTTCCTGAGGAACTGGTGAGGATTCTAGATTTATGGGATGGGTTCATTGGGGCTGTGCTCAGAAATGCTTTGCGTGACTTGACTTACCTCACTGTTACTGGTTCTGGTACTTGGAAATAGGCATGGCGACTCTCGAGGGATTGCCTGAACCTTTCACTATGCTCAAATGCAGGCCATCAGGTTGCAGGAGCTTTGCACCCAACCGCTTTGTAGAGTTGTTCTAGTGGAGTAGCCCTCATACAGCCAGTCAAGTCTACAGGTCTCATTGACGGCGGTATTAGCCCCTTTAGTGTGCGTTGATCTGCTTCGCACTGGGCAGGCATACTCTGCCGTGGAGAAGCACAGTGCTTCAGCAGTGGATCTTATTACGCGTGGGTTGGCACCTCATTTACTTCCCGTTACTTTCTTCAAGAGTTGGTTACTTATCAGTTAGGGAGCGCCTCAGCATCATCCGGAAGTACTTTGTGTGTTCTATGGCGACGCCGTCCCATTGGATATGCATTTCTCTTTTGGCTGCCTTAGAGTTCAAGTGGAAGGCGCAACCTTGGGTCTTCGCTGGGTTGAGTTTTAAGGAGTTTACTCTATACTAGGCTGATATTAGTGACAATGCCCTTAGTAGTCTCTCCTCAACCTTTAGAAAATTGCTCCCCAACTTCCGCATTTCCGTTCTATAACCTCGGCTTCTTCGTGATTTCTAACCTTACTTTTAATGCGTGTCTATTAATCGTTGAATTTTCGGGGGCATTGGCACAAATTTACCCAAATTACGTGTTAATACATGGAATTTCTCAGTATATAGAAATAGACCAACATTTACTTTGCACACCTACGTTTATAGACAATAATTCGCGTATACATAAACATATTACGTATGTATTACACATATTCCCCAGCACCTAATGTATAGGAGGTCTAAGTAAATATGCTTCCAATTATATCGCATTTACATTTACATTTCCAGGTATTGTATAAATAAACGTATTCGCTCGCTCTAATTAAACATTTCCTTTTGATAGTACCTCGGTCAAAACATGGCTAGATCCGCTATGTTATACGACACCGTGTGCTACCCTTATTGGACGAGACAATATGCCACGGCATTGATGCGGTAAAGAGCTGAATTAATTTGCTCTTGTTGGCACTTACTGAGGGACGCATATATTTGCCCGTATCACGCACGGTACTAAGCAAATATGAAATTTTGTCCCTACGTGGTCGTCAACATCTGACGTATAACCTGGGGTTGTGATGGATATACATAAAAGAAGACAAGAACTAACGAATTTTTTTACAAACTTTGAATCCTGTTAGATTTTTGTAATGATCAGGCAAGTTTCCAGGAAATCGCAAAAGATTTTTAGGCCTCCCATAGACACAAAATTGCCCCAGTGCAGTCCTATGTCATTTCAGGAATGAATAATCCTGATTGGACAAACCTATAATCACAGAGAAGGCAGAATTTTTAACAAAATTTCTTAGTGAATAATTGGCACAGTTTTAAATTCAATGACAATCTGACAGTCTTTACTGTTAGTTGCTTGCTCTATCTTTCCAATCACTGATTCCGATTTTCTCTATATCTTCTTTCACTTGTTGATACCATTTCTCTTTCGGACGTCCCTTTCTCTTCTTACCACCCACTCCCCCATGTAGGGCCCTTTTTACCACCCTATCGTCCGGCATTCTAATGATGTGCCCTAGCCATCTGCTTCTGTGAGCCTTAATTTGGTTATTATTGTTGGTTTTCCGTACAAGGTCTTTACTTCCACATTTGTTGGTCCTCTCCACTGTCGATTCCGATCTCATAGATCTCCAAATATCTTTCTGAAGACTTTTCGTTCCTAAATTTCCTATTTATTTTCGCTAGCTCTGGTAGTTACCTAGTTAAGCTCTGTTACCTTTTAATATTCGTTGGTGTATCTCCACGTCTTCCTGACTATGTATTACTGGTAATGATGGTCCCAAGTATTCACAATGCTTTACCCTCTTGATCATTCTTTTCCACGTGCCTTAAAAACTACATATTTATTACATTCTGTAACCTCCTCTCTCATCTCGATATACTTGGTTTTCGTCTTATTTATTCGCAGTCCGTATAAATCTGCTTTTTTCATCAACTTTTGGAAAACCTTCTTTAGTTCTTTTTTGGATCTTGTCATCCTATGTCACTGGCGTACGCAATGCATTGTTCCTCATGGTGGTAAATCAATCCTGCTCTTTGTATCTTGCTTTTTCTCATGATTAGTTCAAGGGCCAGGTTAAATAAATTTGTCGATGATGGATGATGGGCTCACCTTGTCTAAGTCCCTTACTCACTCCAAATTGCTTTGGAAAACTTTCTTCTATTAAGACTTTGCTATTTGTTTGCTTTAGAATCATTTCTACCAATTTTACTAACTTATTTGGTATTCCCAGAATTCCGAGAGCCCCGATCAAACACCTTCTGGAGATTGAGTCATATGCCTGCTTAAAGTCCATGAATAGCATAGGTTTTGTTCATTCCTAATGATCAAGCATGATTCGAGAGAATCGCAAAAGATTTTTGAGCTTCCCATAGATACAAAATTGCCCCAATGCAGTCCTAGGCCATTTCAGAAATGAATAATCCTGATTGGGCAAACCTATAACCACAGAGAAGGCAAAATGTTTTAATAAAATTTCTTGGTGAATACTTGGTACAGTTTTAAATTCAGTGAAAATTAATAAAGAATTAGTAACACTAACAATAGAAATCTCACACTAGAAATTAAGATAACATGCTTTAATTAAATTTCCCGGAAGTAGAAACAGAAGATAGCTACGTAAAACAGGATATACATTTAACAGTTATAAAATGCATCCCAAGTCAATTGGAATTGTGGAAAGGTAAGAACTGAGTTGGAAAGAATGGCGGCCTTGGTTAAGTTAGCAGAGGGTTCGTCGTCTATACACGCATCGATATCACCCAGGTTTTTCTTTATTTACTCAAACGATACCTACTACAAAAAGTGTACTTCTATTGTTAATTTAATGCTTCAAGTTAAATACCAACGCAAAGTATAGAATGCCAAACTTTCTAATTTTCTTAATACTTAAAAAGTTTTGGCGATTAAATTTCCAGGATGTTTTCCAGGAGAATAACGCGCAAGTACGTACTGTCCAGGTTATACGATGATTTGGAAACAATAAAATAACCTGATGGCGATGGTCATGGATATCCTCGGATCTGAACATAACAGAGACTACATATGTGGTGCTGGTTAGCCAGAAAGACGCATACGTAGTTTGTAAATAAACAACAAATGTGAGTGGCAAAATTTGTACAATTCATTACCAGCTAGAATGTAGGAACTCATGGCCATTACTCAATACAAGTTTTGTACAAGTCCTAAATGGAGCTTTTTGAGAATACCGTCTGTGATATATCTATGTAGTTCAAAGAGGACTTAATATTACACAAAGTTGGTGATAATCAGTAGGGCTCAACATAAACTCCACTAAGACTGTCGTAATAAGATTTACAAAGAGAAAAAAATCCAGAGTCAAGACCATAAAAGTAGATGGTTAAGACATACATTGGAAGAAGCCATGAGCGTGAATTGAATAGTTGGGGATGTGACCCAAAACACTGCTCTAGATGTATACAGCAATAGTGAGACCAATGATCATTTAAGAGTGGCTTGGTGCAAAAAGACTAGTCTGCCCATCACGGGAGCTAATTACTCCAAAGAGCGAAGATTAGCGTCTATATACCTGCATTTTTTTTTATAAAGGAGATGGAAAATTTTACATAAGACTAAGCTAGTCCCATCCGGCATGTGAACAGCATGTTATACGTCATCCAGTGTCCCCAGGCATGCACATTTATCAGTGTCTCCTCTTCTCCTCACATAGATATTTTTTGAAACATGCATGGGCGAATAGTGCTTGGGTCAGCAAGTAGTCGACCTCTTCGTGAGAGACTTTCAGCCACGGTCTTATATCGGAGATCAATCTTCTTGTCTATCTTATATATTTAATTTCAGCCATTTCTGCTGCCATCTGCCTTATAGCCTTTTCCTGGCATCGGCTTTAGAAGTTCCTCAAAATCTTTCTTCACGTTCCTGTATGAGTAGCTCTACTGGTGCTACTGGATTTTGTCAATTTCCCAGTTAGCCTTTTCTTCCGAATGACTTTACACCAAACTGCAGTTGTGTACATGATCATGGAGTTGACCACACTCCCAATTAGCTTTCTCTTGAATTGTTCAGATCCGCCGATGTTGGTCTTTAGCCTTGCAAGTGGTCCTATGATTTTTTCGGCTTTAGTAGTGACGTGGTCGATATGTGTGGCAAATGTACAGTTGGTGTACAAGCAGCAACCCAGATAGTTTGTAATCCTATCTGGCGATTCCTTATATCTTTGAACATCCACACTCTATGGGAGCAAACTTTCTTGATCTTGTGAGTAAGACGGCTTTCGTTTTCTTCGAGGCCAAATGTCTAGCAGGCATATAGACCTGAAAGCGTCTAGTCCTTCTATGGCCTTATCTCCCTTCTTTATCAAGTGGTCGACCTCTCCGTGAGAGAGTTCCAGCCACGATCTTATATCGGAGATGAACCTTCTTGTCTATGCTATATATTTTAATTTTAGCCATTTCTGCTGCCATCTTTCGTATAGCCTTTTGCTGCCATCGGCTTTAGAAGTTCCCCAAAATCTCTCTTCAGGTTCCTGTATGAGTAGCTCTACTGGTGTCACTGGATTTTTGTCAGTTTCCCACTCAGTCTTTTGTTCCGAATGACTTTACATCATGGAGTTGACCACACTCCCAATTAGCTTTCTCTTGAATTGTTCAGGTCCGCCGATGTTGGCCTTTAGCCTTGCCGTTAGCCTTGCCAGTGTTCCTATGATTTTTTCGGCTTTAGTAGTGACGTGGTCGATATGTGTGGCAAATGTACAGTTGGTTTCCAAGCAGCAACCCAGATAGTTTGCAATCCTATTTGGTGATTCCTTATATCTTTGAACATCACATTCTATGGGAGCAATCTTTCTTGATCTTGTGAGTAAGATGGATCCGGTTTTTCGGGGCCAGTTGTAATCTTCTGGTTTCCAATGAAGTGTAATGACGCAGCACAGTCTTCTGTGTTGGTCCGCATGAGCAGCTGCCTTTTCTGCTACTTTACACACTTTCTTTATAGCGTTGACAGTTTGTCCGCCTTCTCTAAATCGACAATGGCGTTTAGACAAATGTCTAGTGCACATCAGTTCCACCTTTAGTCCAGTCAGTTAACCAAAATCAGTTGCTCATATCACCTCTCCATCACCTCCTCGATATCTAGCAGGCATATAGACCTGAAAGCGTCCAGTCCTTCTATGGCCTTACCTCCCTTCTTTATCACTATTAACCTCGCTGTCTTCCTTGAAGGTAGAAATTTGGATCTGCCTCCCGGTGCATTCATGACTGCTGGAATGTATTTGGGTCAATGCATTATTCCGTTTCTGTTTAATAACGTTAGATGATGTATTTCCAGGACTTGGAGCTTTGTTAGTTTTCAGTTTCCTCCATGCAGCTTGTAATTCATCGCTTTAAAGTTCATGAAATCAGAGTCGAGATCGCACTTAAACGTCGCTTCTTTTGGAATAGTGGAGGAAGCAAAATGTAGATTTCGCGAGGAAGAGGATGATACATCTATCTACTCTCCAACCAAACATTTTATTTTGTGTTCGATTATAGGTCAAAAATTCAATTAAACAGCCACTCACCACAGCAACTATACAATTATTCTTTATTATGGCATCCCTAATATTTTCCATCTACCACATATGCTCGCACGTCAAAATCAGCAACACAACGATCCCTCATCATATACACCATCATTATATACATACATTCATACCTTCCAGCGATATTAAAACTCTAAAACATAAATTCGGCATTTAACTTCGTTAAACCAACTTTACTACTTCCAACATATATTCATTAGTCGTCGTAAAATTCGTAAACGCCGCGTTTATTTCCATCTAAGCTCCGCTGCTCACTACCCCAGCTAGTCCGTCCCTATTTACGCGAACAAGACCGCTATTTATAACTCCCTTTTTTATTATTAAATTAACAATTTCATTGTCGAATAAGCGAGGGTAGCTACTGGAGTGTGAGCGAGTCCGCTGCGCATCGGTCAGCCGGTACAATTTAAATATATACCAATGCCTCACTTAAAAACGTGAAATATTAACAAGTGAACGGGTCAGTGTGGTTTAAAGGGTTTGGAATTTGAAGGTCTGGTTTGAAATGGAACAACTCTCATTGTTTCGCTAATTGAATTCGTGAAGTTTGATCGGATGATTATGTATGTAGCTCTATGATGATCGATACTACCACACGGAAGAACCAATTGATTCTAACTTCTGAAGTGAAAGAGATTAAATCGATAATTTACCAACATGCATCCGTCGGAATTAATAACTTCGATATTATGGTTCTAAAATCGCTGCATCCGACTCTCAACGCCCCAACCATATTGATAACCGTACCGTGAGAAAAGTCAACCTCTGCCGCGAAAGACGAGTATGAAAAATTCTCATCTCTCAGTTTTAATTAAAAACTGCTATCGAGGTACTGGTACTGGCACCGCCACCACAACATCGAGTACGCTCAACCGTGCCAAATACGGTCTGCAATTTGTTGTCTCCCTTTTTTTTCCACTGGAACTGTAAACCGATGAAGCTCTCTCCAGCTGACCTTTTTCATCTACCGGTCGTTCCCGTTTGAAATTAGAATTCCTAGATGCCGGCTGTACGTAGTTGTGAAGATCAAATAGGGGTTAACGGTAGGGCACGTACCGCTATTAGCGTTATTAACGTGTAAGGTCGCGCTTACAAAGTTGCACACACAGCAGCCCTTATATTTTTCGTTTAATGAGTGTATAAATGTGTTAGAAGGGGATTTACATTTAAATCGTTTGTTATTTTACGTGACGAATGGTCACCTGGGTACTTGCACCTACATGAACATTCTTAAAAAAAATATATAAATTTGAATATTGAACTAGTATGAAAATAAGTTGGATTACTGTAACTTTGCTGGGTGAATTACGCATTTTAGATAAGGGGAGCATGTGTTTCTACGGACTATCACCTTACAATGTCACTTTATAGAATACAATCGGGTTTCTAGTAGAGAACAGTTCAATGGCCATAGAGGTAAGAGCACTAACACCTGTGTTATCGTTTTGCAGGCTGGTACTTTACACAATAAAAGTAGCAAAGTGCAGTCTGAATCAGCTATAAAGCTCGAGAAGCTGTTACAGCTTCAACCATAAGGAAAAAATTAAAAAATAAAAGATTTTTTCTATATTTATAGGATAAACTTAGCTAGGCACCTCAAGAATCGTTCTTTTTGTTTTTTCGTTGTGAGATGCAAAGTCTTGATTTTATTTGGATTATATGCCCATTGCGGCGAGCGTCCATTGAAAGTCACCTCTGACTTCAATGTTGTTTTTCATACCAACCAAAAACTCATTCCCCGATGACACAGCTGTCTATATCTGCCGTCAAAAAGCAAGGAAATTAAATAGCACAGACTAACGACTAAGATGACCACCATTGGAAGGTGAAGAGCAAAGTGGAATTTCAATCTGAACCAAAGCAAATGTGTGGCGATTTGCTTTACTGGAAAAAAAAAACTTGTGGAGAACATCTTCGTAAGACATTTTCGACTTGCTAGGAGCGAAGCAGTAGTTTGGGCTTCATCAAAATTTGAACTTGAAGTATCATATTGAGAAGCACTTCCTGCGGTTGTATCAAAGCTTTGTTCAGAACTTAGCTTGTTGCCAGACATCGTTCTCATTGCAATGGAGTAAATGGCATAAGACACTGTGATATTCTTAGTATTCATCCATACCAGGAGAGACTTCATAAAGTTGTCTTTATGAACAAACGCACAGACTCCTTAGGCAGGTGCACGGTGCAGAAAAGTTTTCTGCCCATCACTCTGCCGAGTGCCCAGTATGGAACGCGAAGGGGCAGAGCAGTTTTGGACGGATAGATGAACCCAGACTAGGGAAACTAAGTTTCGAACATCATATTGAAAAGATTTTCTTTTGATTCTAAATGTCCAGAGGCTACCTCTCCACCAATCTTCCAAAGCATTAACTGAAGTCCTGCAGTTCGCAATTCCTTCTTCTTCTAAAGAGTACATAATGTCTTCCGCGCAGAGACTCCAGAGTATAGTAAGATCATTTTTAAACCCAATGGGTAATGATTGGAAGGTCACTAAAGGAAGGAGGTCTCAGAGATAGAAAAATAACTGTTTGTGCTCTGATGGACCTCTCTAGTATTATTTTTGTATTTTTTATCGATTTCTCCTCTGTCGTTTGGCAAAAGGCAGTATGTTTTTACTGTTTATTGAGTAGTGACTTTGTGATTTCATTTAAAATGGTGAAATTAATTGAACGAGAACGAGTTGACATTTTTTGTATAATCGAATTTGGAGACAGGATGCGCATCCAACAAATTGTTCAATGAAACTTATCCTGGTCGGCGTCCCATTAGCCGAACCATGGTATGCAATATTGAGTCTAAACTCTGGAATTTTGGACATATTCGTGATTCACCTAAATCTGGTCGACCTTCAAAATCTGAACAAGATCAATTAATGTTTTGTTGGCAATACAAGAAAATCATCACTCAACACTTAACCAAGTGGCTTCTGATTTCAATATGGTAGCGTCAACAGTTCACAAAATTGTGAAAAAAGCAAAGTATCCTCCTTATAAGATATGTGTTGCTTATGAGCTATCTGAAGACGACTTTGATCGGCGAATTCAATTCTGTGAGCAAATGCAAGAGCTATGCACTAATGGTAACAATTTCGTAAGAAACGTAATTTTTTCTGACAAGGCTACGTTTGCTTTGAACGGTCATGCCAATTAGCAAAACTGTCGTTATTGGACTACCGAGAATCCCCGATGGATGATGGAGTATCACACTCAACATCCTCAGAAAGTGAATATGTGGTGCCGCATAGGCGAAGAAAGAATTCTGGGTCCTTATTTTTTCGACTTAAACCTAACTGGCGAAAGATACTATCGTGGCCAAATGTATTAGACACTCAGAGGATCAACAAA